>ML795567.1:86792-108367 GCA_009831015.1 Picea engelmannii | reverse complement strand
GACAAGTGGCCATGGTGGTTTCACTTTTCAGACCCCTCGGTTGAGTGATGTAAGGTGGGGTTCGGAATATGGGAACGTTTTATTTTGTCTTATTGTATTTTGTTTTTATTTGTTTTATTTTTTTTTGTTTGTTAATTTGTGCAAGACCTGTTGGCTACGTGATTAACCTGTGGCTTGAGAAACCGCGACTCAGGGGCATCTAAGCCGTCAAAATCACCCGGGGATCGCACCCGGCCTGAGCCACACCAACCCTTAACATGGTTGGATTTTTTGTCCCCACAGGTTTCGAACCGGTGACTTTAACATCACAGAGTGGCTTAACAACACACCCCGTCACCGAATGTCCTACACCTCGGGGACATTTTTATTTGTTTTATTGCTTTATATTGTTTTGTTTTATTATTTATATGTTTTATTTATTATATTTATTTTGTCTTTTTTTTTTAATTGTTTTATTTTAATTAATGTTTAATTTTGTTTAATATTGTTTTGTTCAATTTTAATATATTATTACACTAACCTAATTTTTAACCTAAACACACTAACCTAATTAAATTAACTTTACTAAGGTAATTAATATTAACAACGGCAGTAACCATTCATATTAACCTATTGTTTTTTTAGCCTAAGCTTGTTTATTCATGCAGGAACAAAATTGGCGGCGGGGTGAAGAAATGGAGGGTGAGGGAATCAATGGTGCAACAGGGTGATGAAGGATCATGCGAAATAGATGGAGGGAGAAGCGAAATCAACGAATCCCAACAATCCAGGTGTATTCATCACAAGAGCAATGCCAAATAGATAGCTGAACAATCAAATCGCCTATGATTATAGGACCCTAACATAGGCTCCACCTGGGGATGGTATCTCTTTCAAGAGGTGACAATAACCATGGAACTATGAATTTGCAGACTCATGCCTATTTATTCTACAACTTGTACCTATTATGATTCTTCAACTAAAACCAAATCAAATTGAAGACTGAAATTTGAAATGCAAGCTAAACTAGAAACTGTACTACAATTTTAAATTGAGATTGAAAAAATTGTTGAAAGGGATGCTCAAAGAGCTAATCTTATTTTCACATTGCTACCTACCCTACACTACTGAAAATCATGCTGAATAAAGTAATACAAAAATGCCAATGAATCTAGTCAAGTGGAATGCTTGATTGCTTGTTAGCACAATCAAAAGGACAACTTGAGTCCACAGAATCAAAACTGCAAAGTGTAATGGCCACTGCTGAAAACATGATTGATCATTTATGCTAAAAAAATATTCCATGTAGTCTGCTATGGGATCAGAAAATACACGATCTATTTCTTTACTTTCAACAAATTTATGGTCATAATTGGGTATGACACACATGCTTTTTACATCATTATACAGTTCCTAATATGGCTGCAAATTTTCTGCCAAACTTTGAAATGAGACTCATGTTGAAAAAGACCATGAAGTTGGTTGCCTAATTAAGTATATATCATAATTTTATTTTAAGCTCATAGCTGGCCAATGGAACAAGACTTTGACTACAAAGATCATTCAACACATCAACTATTGGATCCTGTCGAAACTGGATGACTGCTGCATTGGTTCCAATGACACTTCATTGTTTTCTATGTGCTTATCATTTAGGACATGATCAAGATTCTTCTTTAAAAAATGAAATGAATTAAATCTTAATGGTACAAAATTATTTTGGATTAACTCATACTCTATTTCAAGCTCTAAGCTTTCACCTGGAATTTAAAAATAAATGTAGCTCAAGGGTTGTAATTCTGGGTCTAGAACAACTTCCATATCGTCAATGACATCTTCAACTAATTGATCAGAACATTCTCCATCCCTACTATTGACAACTTGCTTATAGTTTTCTCTCAGAAACTGAAATGAAGAGAAACATAAAGGCAAATACTTTCCACTTACTCTTATATTTTTTTCATTTTCCTCGTTGCTGTCATAATTAATACGCACAAGTTGATTATCATATTTGAGTTGTAATTGAGCTTCCTTCTCCCAAAATCATGCCATTGGTTTCTTTGAACAGTTAGCATCTATTTCAAACACATAATCATCATCATATTGATCATACTTGGGTAGATTATCTAGGTAAGAAAGGTCATCAATAATATACATCAGATCAGGTGATGGCTCTTCAACAAGTTGATTTGGAGTTTCATCTGTGTCCATGTTGTGAATGGAATACAAAAAATAATATTTTTGTGGTCTAGGAAACCAAGGGTGAGCTACAAAATTCTTGGGAATATTGACCATTTATTTCTCTGTAACCAATGGAACATGATGTATTTGAACATCAAGTTCTTCTCTTATCATAACTTTCTGCATCATTTCTTTCATTGTGCTGGTCAGAATGTCTAGTTTTGCTTCTGAAGATTTCAACAGCTCCTTTTCTATTTTCTTCCTTTCTTCTGCCTTGATCTTTGACCTTTTGATTAGAAAATTATCTTCCACACTAATTGCATTGTCCTGCATCTCCTTAAGTGTAGTAGTGTTCCTTTCTCTCAATGGAAATGCCATCTCTGGATGAAAAGAATTTGGGTAGTGTAAGAGAGATAAACCAAGAGGAGGTTTGATATCAGCTGGCATTGAATTGTAAACTTGATTGAACCTGGCTGAAAAGTGTTGCACTATTTCACCCGACTGTCTTTTCAAATGATCATACTCTTCTAAAATAAGAAAAATATTTCTCTTGATCTCCCATTTACCAAGGAAGACTTCTACGAACTGATGAAAATTGGATATGCTTGAAACTGACAAAATTTTGAACCATTCCTTAGCTCTATCTTGCAAAGATAGAGAAAAAATTATGATGCAGACATCATTTTCCTCAACCTCAAAAAGATCAAGAAAATTCTCAAAACCCTGAATGTGTTTCTCAGAAGTGATGTTACCATATTCTCCATCAAACCTAGGAAGACATTTGTAATAATTTGTAGGGAATTCATGGAGTATAGGAGGTAAGACAAGGGGCTTGTATCTATCTGGAATATTTACAGGTGTAGGAGTATGTATAGGGACAATAAAAATAGGCTTGATCTCTTGAGGATCATCAGGTTGAATTTGATCAACATAAGTTTCATCAATATGGTCGTGGCCGAGATCATAAAAAGAGAAGAAATAATTAAAAATAAAACCTATTATGTCTTGGATAAAATTCCAACTTGCATACTTGATATTTTCATATTGTCTTGTCATGTTTCAGGTTCTTCCTCCAGTGGAGTCTTTGAAACTGATTGGAGTTGCTTGGAGTCACTAGGTGGATGATTCAACCTTCTTGTGTCTAATCATTGTCCACCATTAGTAATCAGATCTGGGACTTGATATGATTTTATGAGGAAGGTTCCCGAGTATGCTCGCCACTATGTTAGCACTCTGTAATTTCTCAGGCTGAAGAAGAAATCGGAAGAGGTAACTACAAAACCACTTTGGAGTCAAGGATATAGCCCTCCAAGACTTATAGAGGGATGTCTCTGTATGATTTAGCTTTGTTTTCTGGGAATTTTAGGCTAGTTGTGATAGTACAGGGTTTGGTTTTTAGATTGTTTGGTTGGAATAGTCAAGGAGGGCCATTGGGAAATGGAGTCAAAGAGTCTTTGTTCAATCAAGGTAGGTTCTACAGAAAACATAACAGGGAAAGATAGGCACCTATGTTGGATTCTTAAGATTGATGAGTGATTTGAAAATAAAGGTGAGGGGACTGGATCATACCAGAGAAATTAAGAATTATGGGACTAACCCTCAAGCAAAAAACATTAAAATTATCCAAATCCAGGAACAATGTGCACATCAAAACAAATTATGTCCTTCAGTCTTCTATTGAATAATTCAGATCGGAAACACATAAATTATAACATAGAAAGGAGAAACATAAACAAAGGCAGATGTACTTCACGAACATAAATGACACAAGAATCCTGTAAATGTCTCAAATGTATTACTAAAGTTTTAAAATAAAGAAGGCTTTATGAGCTCTGCTACAATATCAGTTCCATCCTTCAAAAAGATCCCAACTAATCCACACTTAATACTTTGTAATCAGAAGTATTTATAAGTTGTTTACAATCAATTCTCTCATTAATGAGAAGGATTAAATTTAGTAAAATCTAAACTAACTATATCGTTAATTACAATAATATAGAACTATCTCAAATCTACTTCGAACTTCTAGTGTTGATTTGATGGAGGTTGTTTATGATTTGTCCTTTAATTTATGTTGCATGTCTTATCTTTGTTGTTGACTGTGGCCACCTCTGAAAAATCGTGCCTTGAAATATGGAGATTATTGGGTTGTGTTTTAATCCTCTGTTTCTAGGTGTCTCGAGTCATCTGAAATCTAGAATGAGGTTGAAGCTACCTCCACGAACTCTATTTACTGTCCCTTCATCCTTGCCATTTGTCCCTTTTGAATATTTTGCCTCCCTAAATTCTGAACAATAGGGTCCAAGTAAGTCTTAGATTCTCCCAATATGAGATGTATGTGTAATATATGGGGGGGATTTTTGTAAATCATCTTGTTATGAGAAAAAACCTCTCTTAGGTTTTTGAAATTCATCTCTAGTTGTCCGGGATTTGGGTTTGAAGAAGATGTGTCAAACAGGAAAATCCAAAATCCCAAAAAATAGGGCTTAGAGATGTTGTCGATTCTGCCAATCCATGAGACCTGTGCAAAAAATGAGAGAGGTTATTGGAGTTCATCCCATTTTGGAGAAAAACATCTTTATGTTTTTAAAAATACACCTTCATTTTCCCATAACATGCCTCGGAAGATATCTGGTCAAAAATGGTTTCGGAAGTGGTTTTCAGAGGGGGGAGAGTGGATTCCAGACACCTTAGGGTGGTAAGTGGTATTAAGGGGGGCGGGGGGGTCCGAAATCCCGTGGAGGTGAAAAGTGGCCATGGTGGTTTCACTTTTAGGACCCCTTGGTTGAGTGACGTAAGGGGGGGGGGGTCCAGAATATGGGAAAGGGAATGGGTTTTAAACATAGGATACAATTTCTTTTAGTTTTTATTTAATTGTTTTTTGTTTTGTTTTTGTTTTACTTTTTATTTTGTCTTATTGTATTTTTTTTATTTTTTTTATTGTTTTATATTGTTTTTATTTTTAATTTTTATATGTTTTATTTATTATATGAATTTTTTATTATTTATTATTTATAATTTTTATATTGTTTTATTTTAATTAATGTTTAATTTTGTTTAATATTTTTTTGTTTAATTTTTAATTTTAATATATTATTACACTAACCTAATTTTTAACCTAAACACACTAACCTAATTAAATTAACTTTACTAAGATAATTAATATTAACAATGCCACTAATCATTCATTATTAACTTATTGTTTTTTTAGCCTAAGCTTGTTTATTCATGCAGGGACAAAATTGGCAGAGGGGCGAAGAAATGGAGGGTGAGGGAATGGAGGGTGAAACAGGGTGATGAAGGATCAGGCGAAATGGATGGAGGGATAAGAGAAATCAACTGAGCCCATCAAGCCAAGTGTCTTCATTAGGATATAAATGCCAAATAGATAGTAGAAGAATCAAATCGCCTATGATTATAGGACCCTAACAGATGGCAAGGTGGGAATTAATGTCCTTCCTCAGTTCTTCTTTTATGTGGTCAATTTGGGACTTGATATGGGCAGTGATGCATTTTTCAAGATCTTGGTTATGAGTGGTGGCCATGGTGAGGGGAAAAAACACGAAGAGGTGGAAAAGGAAGGTGGTGGAAAAGGTCGGGTGGGTCCACTAAAAGACTAGGCTAAAAAATGATGGGTATCACTGGGATCAGGACGAATAGAGGATTCCAATGGAATAAGTCCCCTGTAGAGGTGTCGGGAGGGGTCAGGACCATAGGAAAAAAAAAGGATGAAAAATTATAGGTATCACTATGATCATGAGGAAAAAAAGAGTCCAATGGGGTAGGACTCAAATAAGGGTGCAGTAAGGACCTATACATTTTTTTTTTACTCTTGAAGAGTTATACTCCAATATGAATAATATTGTAGTGTTGAAATGCCCAAATTCTTAATAGGAAAAAAAGTAGTGTCAAAATGCCCAAATGTTGATCAAGAGAAATCTTGTTTGTTCCCTTTCTGTGTTGTTTCTGTTGCAGGGGTTAGGGTTCTTTTTTGTATGGTTTCTACAGAAAATGCTTTTCCCTATGCTATAGCTCTTTGATATACATGCAAGGTCCAACAGTAGTACTCGGTCCAATATCTCAGGGAACCAACTAAGGAGGCTAGACCATGCCCTTAGTTGTACTAACCGACTACCCAGGCACTAGAGAGTATCTTCCTGAGTGTTTTTCTCGATGGCACTATGGCAGTCAAGTAGCCGATTGGTTTATCTATGGAGGGCTTGGAGATATCTAGGTCGATCCATATACATGGGTTATATGATGCGCTATCGCACAAAGGGGTATCGACATGGGTTACAAGGGAGAAAAACAATGTGCACTTAAGTACCACTTATATTTCTTGCGTGTATGCTTCCCCGACTATGGATTTATGTGCCAAAGGATAGATCTATGTAGCTTTAAGACGTCGGAATACGTCTCTACCTAGAAAAAATAACCCACAATTTTCTGCCAAGAAACGTTCTCTGATACCACTTGTAAGGTACCAAATCTATTATAATAGTTGAAAAAACAATATTGCAGAGAATAACAATGAAACAACACAATATATGAAACCACAACACCAAAATAATAACTTTATTGATAGGAAACAATGTTCACTTGCCTCTTCGAGTGGGAAACCTCCAACAAAGAAGCGCTCTATTAGAATAATTTTCACACACAAAACTTCCCATGAGTCCTACTCTTATTTATACTAATTCTATCTTCCAAAGATCATTCTAGAGGAAGATCCTTCTAGAAGTGAAAGCTTCTGTTAGGTCTTCTTACATTGACTTATTATGATTTATTAGATAGGTCTTATTAACTAATTTCGACCTTTATGACATGGAAATATATTATTCTATCTATGTGAGGGGCTAGGGAGGTTAGGTCCATAACACAAGATGACAAAAAACTATCAAGAGCTCAAAACTATGAAGAGATGGTTTCAAGATGACCACAAACTATATAAACCAATTAATAATATAATTGTATGTTCAGGAAAAATTTCATACTTGTTTCCCATTTTATCATTTGTTCACAAGATCTAAAACAAATTTGGAACCTAACTAATAACTTTAGATGTTAGTCCCCCCTATCTGAAGCAAGTGGATATTGGTGGCCATCCACCTATTCCAACTGGATCCTCTTGTCAGTTTTTAGTTCAACATGTTCTTCTGTACTTCTTTGTAATTGTGGGTTCTACACTTTTGGGGTTCTCTGAAGCCCTACACATATTCCAAGTGGATATTGGTGGCATCCACCTAATCCACCTAGCTTATTTTGTATGTTTTCATGTTAGTACATCTTTCTATACTTCCAGGGTCGTTTTGGGGGCGTAAAGAGTGTTTTTTTGGTGTTTCACAATCAAATTGTAGTCGAAGTTAGATTTTGACAGCATAATGCACATTTCTCGAAAAGACCTTTCCAACGGGCTATCACACGCCTAAAACGAAGATCGTATGCAAACGTTATGACCTCGGGAAGTTAATGTACTAACTTACCCAAATGGGGCCCACATGAGTTTTGGCATTTCATCTCCTAGGGTTATGTTTTTGGATGTCTAGGGTTTTGGAATTCATGTTTATCATAAAAAAAATCCTTTAGAGCCTCATTGTAACTATCTTCTTGCGAATGAGCGTAGTTGTCACATCTCTCCTCAGAGATAAAGCTACCACCATTCTAGCGAGTCTTACACTCTGTATTTTTACATTATCTTTACAATTCTTTCATTAAGAGAAATCAAGTATTATTGTATTTCTCTATTTCTGACAATTTTCATGAGCATTTCATTGTAATTTCACTGCTTTCATTTTGTACTGAAAATAATCCGGATCAGTGGTATTAGAGAAGGCTTGTCTTGATCGTTTTTCAGAGTATTTACTCGACAAGGTCCGAGTATATCCAGTTAGGTCTCGAGCTTGTCTCTCTCGAGGAAAATCACTATAGAACACCCAAGGAATATTGGATGGTGGTAGAAAATAAAAACTATGGAGAAGAAGATTCTATTAACCTGTTTCTTGAGAAAGATACCGCGCGACAGAGGGACAAAATGATGGAGAATTTTGCACACATCCTTCAACACTTGTTGATGGAAATAGGAACATCTTCATCAAGAGACCATTTTGGAGGAACCTTTCCCTTCAAGGTACAATTTAATTTTGATAGTCCCATATTTGAAGGTCAAATAGATGCAAATGCCCTAGAAAAATGGTTAAATATATTAGAAGGTTATTTCTCTGTTCAAAATTTTTTCGATATTGAAAAGATCACCTTCACAGTCCTCAAGGCTCTCCCCCATGTCAAATATTGGTGGGAAACATACTAGGAACAAATTTCCACAGAGGAATATGGAATATATGGGGAGAATCCCACTTGGGATTTTTTTGTGGATGCGGTCAAAGAATAGTACTATCTTATTGATAACGATGAAGACCAGTATATGAGATGGACCACACTACGACAAGAGAAGAGCCAAACAGTGCCGGAGTTCACAAATACTTTCCATACCTTGCGCACCAAGCTGGGTATCAAAGACTCCGAGCAACATATGTTTTTGAAATATCGTGGGGCTCTGCATAGGTACATCCAAGCCAAAATGGATTTCCTAAGCATATCATCATTGGGAGCTGCCTAACGATATGTTGTCAAAATCGAGCAAAAAATTAGGCACCAAAACAAACAGGAATTCGGGTGTACAAATTTGCAACAACCAAAGCATGGTAAATACGAACCTAACCAATAAACTCCAGACAACGAGTCCAAGAAACATGACAAGAAGGGTAAAGGAAATACAAAGACTGGCACTGGGAAGTGGTGTCACTTCCACAAAATCCCTTGGAACAACACTGATGAATGTCGCTCAAAATATTCATTAGTGGTCGAGGTCAAAGACATGGAGTTGAACCCTGATTCACAATCTGATCTAGAAAATATTGAAAATAGACAGATCATAGACGTAAACCCCACTACTATTGTCATGACCACAACAATTCAACTAGAAGAACCAGTAGATCCCGAAGAGGGGGAGCGCCTCTTCCATTCACAAATGTGGGTGAAGGGGACCCTACTGCATTTCAATGTTGATAACAAAATCTAGAAGAACCTCATCTCAGCTAAGTTCATCAAATAGTTGGGGTTGTCAACAACACCACATCTGCAACCATACAACATCGGGTGGATTCACCAGGGATGAGGTCTCTCTTTCAGCCAACAATGTCTCTTGTCCTATGGAATCCAACCATTCAAGGATGAGGTAGTGTGTGATGTCACCCCTCTTGATGTTTCTGGTGTTGTTTTGGACCAACAATATATGTGGAAATTTCATGTTGTATATGAGTCTAGACCATGTAGTGTCATTATTACTCTAGGAGGTCACCTCTGTAGGATAGAAAAGGTAGTTTTGACTACTGATCCCCCAAAACAATGTCACAAGGTAATCTCTCATACTACAAAATTCATCCTCTTCACAGTGTGTTCAAAGGATACACAAAATACTGCTACAACTACTTCAGTCTCAACACCTTATATCCATAAAAAATAGATTGTCGAAGAGAAAGAAGATATTGTTTCTTAGCCGACAATGGTGCCTACACAATGCCCCATCAAACCCAAAGACAACAGGTTAGTGGAGCAGATTCAACCCCACCAGAAACAGGTTTGTGACAGTCTTCCACAGACCAAGCATCACAACTTCTCCAACAAGGCACACAACTCACCAAGATTCACATTCATAAAATGATTTTCCCTCTACCCTGGGCACTCAACGCAATGTATACCATTGCTTCTTAAGGGGGGAGGATTGATCCATGTGGATATTGGTGGCCACCCACCTATTCCAACTAGCTCCTCTTGTCAGTTTTTAGTTCAACACATTGTTTTGTACTTCTTTGTAATTGTGGGTTCTACACTTTTGGGGTTTTCTGAATCCCTACACATCTTCCAGGTGGATACTGGTGGCCTCCCACCTAACCCAACTAGCTTATTTTGTATGTTTTCATGTCAAAAAATCTTTCTGTACTTCCAGGTCCATTTTGGGGCCCTAAAGAGTGTTTTTTTTGGCATGCCACAGTCAAACTGTACAAGGAGTCATATTTTGACTGCATAATGCGTATTTTTCAAAAAGATGTTTCCAACGGGCTATCACGCCCCTAAAACAGAGATCGTATGAAAAAGTTACGACCCTGGGAAGTTAATGTACTAACTTACCCAAACGGGGCCCACATGAATTTTGGCATTTCATTTCCTAGGGTTATGTTTTTGGATGTCTAGGTTTTTGGCATTCATGTTTATCATAAAAATACCTTCAAAGCCTCATTGTAATCATGTTCTTGCGAATGAGCATAGCCGTCACATCTCTTCTCAGAAATAAATCTACCACCATTCTAGCGAGTCTTGCACTCTGTGTTTGTACAGTCTCTTTAAAATTCTTTAATTAATAGAAATCAAGTATTGTTGTATTTCTCTATTTCTAGAAATTTTCATGAGTATTTCATTGTAATTTCACTTCTTTCATTTCGTACCGAAAATAATCTGCATCAGTGGTATCAGAGTAGGCTATTCTTTATCATTTTTCATCACATGTCCCCAACGAGGTCTGAGTACAACTAGTTGGGTCTCGAGCTTGTCTCTCTTGAGGACAATCACTCTCGCACACCAAAGAAACCCTCGATGGCAGCATAAAATAAAAATGACGAAGAAAAATAATCTATTAACCTCTTGCTTGAGAAAGATCTCGTGTGACAGAGGGACGAAATGATGGAGAATTTTTCACACATCCTTCAACTCCTGCTGATAGAAACATGCGCATCTTCATCAAGTGACCATTTTGGAGGAACCTCTCCCTTCAAGATACAAGTTAATTTTGATATTCCCATATTTGAAGTTCATATAGATGCGGATGCTTTAGAAAAATGGTTAAATATATTAGAAGGTTATTTCTGTGTTCAATTTTTTTTCGATAGGGAAAACATCACCTTCGCACTCCTCAAGGCTCTCCCCCATGTCAAACATTGGTGGGAAACTTACTAGGATAAAAGTTCCACAAAGGAATTTGGGATATATGGGGTTGAGCCCATTTGGGATTTTTTTGTGGATGCGGTCAAAGAACAATACTATCCTGTTGATAACTATGAAGACCAGTACATGAGATGGACCACAATGTGGCAAGAGAAGAGCCAAACCGTGTCAGAGTTCACAAATACTTTCCATACCTTTCGCACCCAGCTGGGTATCAAAGACTCCGAGCGACATCTGGTTCTGAAATATCGTGGCACTCTGCATAGGTACATCCAAACCAAAATGAGTTTTCTAAGCATCTTATCATTGGGAGATGTCTATCGATATGTTGTCAAAATCGAGTAGAAATTTAAAAACCAAAACAAATGGGAATCCAGGTCTTCAAATTTGCAACAACCAAAGCACGGTAAAGACGATCCTCACCAACAAGCTCTAGACAACCTATCCATGACACAGGACAAGAAGGGTAAAGGAAAGATGAAGAATGACATTGGGAAGTGGTGTGACTTCCATAAAATCCCCTGGAACAACACCGATGGATGTCACTCAAAATAGTCATTGGTGGTCAAGGTCAAAGACATGAGAAAATATTGAAAATAGACAGATCATTGATGTAGACCCCACTGTTACTGTCGTGACCACAACAATTCAACTAGAAGAACCAGTATATCCTAAGGTGGGGGAGTGCCTATTACATTCATAGATGTGGGTGAAGGAGACCCCATTGCATTTCATTGTTGAAGAGAAGGAGATATTGTTTCTTCACCTACAATGGTGAGTACACAATGCCTCGTCAAACACAGAGAAAACATGTTGGTGGAATAGATTCAAACCCGCCAACAACAAGTTTGTGATAGTCTTCCATAGACCAAGCAACATAAATTCTCCAACAAGGCACGTAGCTCACCAAGATTTAGATTCATAAATTTATTTCCCCTCTTCCATGGGAACTCAACGCAATGGATACCATTTATTCCTAAGGGGGAGGATTGATTCAAGTGGATATTGGTGACCACCCACCAGTTCCGACTAGATCCTCTTGTCAGTTTTTAGTTCAACATGTTCTTTTCCAACGAGCTATCACGTGCCTAAAATAGAGATCGTATGCAAAAGTTACGACCCCAGGAAGTTAATGTACTAACTTACCCAAATGGGGCTGGCATGACTTTTGGCATTTCATCTCCTAGGGTTAAGGTTTTGGATGTCTATAGTTTTTGCATTCATTTTTATCACAAAAAGGCCTTCAGAGCCTCATTGTAATCATTTTCTTGTGAATGAGCGTAGCTATCACATCTCTTCTTAGAGATAAAGTTGCCACCATTCTAACGAGTCTTGCACTCTGTATTTTTATAGTATCTTTACAATTCTTTCATTAATAGAAATCAAGTATTATTGTATTTCTTTATTTCTGGAAATTTTCATGAGTATTTCATTGTAATTTCACTGCTTTCATTTTGTACCGAAAATAGGGAAAAATGGTTCAAATTCCCTTGTTGCTAACCATCATTCATTCCCCCCTATCAGGAACAATCTGTCAATTGCAAAAAGAGATCCATCACCTGTATAAGCTACTACATAAGGAATCTCTTTGCTTGCAGACTTCATCTTTTTATTTTCAGACTTCTTCAATAAGAAACATTTTGTGGAACAATGTGTATGCTTTCCACAATGCATACAAGAATGAAGATCAAAGAACTGATATTTCATATATCCAACTTTGTCACATTGTTGGCATTTCAATATTTCAGGAGAATATGAAGGTGAATTTTCATTAAGAAATCCAACACTTTGAAACTGGATGGGCTTGGAGTAATCTGGAATGAAAAATGATACTTTCTTGTCATAACCAAGCCCCGTTCTGATCTTGTTAGGAAAAATTTCTTCCCAAGATCTGATAATTGGTTTAGGAAGGACAAACTGAGCATGAAAAAAATCAACTTCATTGACTTCACTGATTTTGTTGTGAGTAGACTACATAAATTTCTGAATAGAAAAATATTAAAAATCATTTTTCTTTTGATGCAGATCTTCTTGCTGGAGTTGTGACTCAAGGTGTAAAAAATAAGGTGTATCTTTTGAATTTTGTAAACATTTTTTAATGCAAGAGAGAGTTGTCTTGTCAACTGTGATTGTGCTGTCATCAGAAGGAAAAAGTAGAGTGTTCAATAATTCTACCAAACCATTAATTTGAGCCATAAAAATAGAACGAAAAGAGGGCTTCTTGCAATTCGACCCTTTTACAATAATCCAACTTGCGAATAGAAAATTTAATCTCAACAGAAGGGTGTCAGCTTTAACCAAAAATGCACCCAATTACTATCATAGTTCAATTCATCAGTATTTGATAATAATTTTCTCTAGTGATGGTTGTTGTAACTGTTCTTCCAACTAGTTTAGTCATTGCTTGTTTTATCTCATAGGGACTTTTTCTAGTGTGTGTTGTTTTTGAACGAATATAAATCCCTAGTGTCTCTTTGATCTTCTTACACAGTGGAGGATCTCGAGCTTCGCCGGTCACGAAGGCTTCTTGGCATGCCACTGGTTACACTGGAGCCACCCCCACCACCGCTAAGGTGAAAGCTAGACCAACAAGGGTCTTTTGAAGCGACTTGGTCACATGAAACTATGCCCGACCAACATCTGGAGGAACCAACCATTTCAGAGCTTGGAGCAGAAGCTCTTGGTTCATCCAAAACTCCAACCATTGATCTTTCGGCACCCATCATCATACATATTTATCCTTATGAGCGCTAGACAGTGTCACACACAACAATGGAAACAAACGCTGCCACTTCTTCTGGGAATTCTCCTATTCCCACTACGGTTGTCACCACAGGGGGTGTTCCACCTCCTAACCCACCTTCTCCAGTCTGATCCACCATGGTCTCAATTGCCTCTACCTCGATCAGTGGTCTGATCCTATCTTTGGAGGCAGTTATTGCTCCTTTCACACAGAGTGCGACAAGCCCTATGTTCTCATACGGGATTCCTAGCTCAGGTACAAGCCCTGTACTTTCCTACTCCACTTTACATACTTTAGGTCTGTGGGCAGGGAGCTCTAATGCTCCTCTTAAAGGACCCATGGGGGGCACTTCATCTCCCTTTAACGCTTTCCCTTACAAAGGAGGTCATATACGTCCTTCATCCCCTTCGCTCAGTGGTGCCCACTATCATTCCGCTGGGTCGAACGCAAACCATAGTTAATTTGGAGTAGGGAGTCAAGGAATACCTTCCCATAATATGCCAATAGGTTCAACACCTTTTTCTTTGTTCGGTGCTTTTGGTAACAACGCTTTCTCTTCAGCTACTTTACCGACTGGGAGCAACCCCAGTTACAAACAACATAATCCTATGCTGGGTACTATTCCTGCACAGGGGGAAAACCCAAGAACTTCTTCCACACTAGGACATTGGAATTATTCACAGGGATCAGTTCCCTCGTCAGGAATGTCGATCGGGGGCAACTCTTTTCACAACCAATGGAAACTCGGGCAAGGTGCAGTACCTATGCGCATGGGATCAGCATGGAGCAACCCTTCCCAAAGTACTCCGAATGTAATGCATGCCCAACCATATACGTCCTATTTTGGGAATAAACTGATGATGTCTCCTCAAATGAAGAATCCATACTCTGGTCATGGCCATGGTTTTTACCAGAACCCAGGCCAACAACCCAACTTTTCTTGGAAACCTGGTGCCAGTCAAACTCTAGGCCTCTTTTTCCATGGTTATCACCAACAACCCAAACTACCTTTCTTGGAAACCTTGAATTTTCTAGACTTAACAAGGTTGTTGAATGACCCTATCTGTCATGATCCAAATTGGCCCCCTATGCCAATGAAGTTGCCTTCGGACATACCAAAGTTTGAATCCAAGACTAACGAAAATCTAGGGGATCATGTGACTAATTTTCACCTTTGGTGCTCGTCTAATTCGTTGAAATATGACTCTATACAGTTGTGATTGTTTCAACGTACTCTCATTGGGAGTGCTGTGAAATGGTACATTGAGCTCGACCGCTCAAGATACTCTTCCTTCGGTGAATTGGAAGTGGATTTCCTAAACCATTTCCAATTACCTGTGAGATACGATGCTGACACATAATTGCTGGCCAATTTCAAATAGACAAAAGCGGACCATATCTCTGATCACATCCAAGAATGGAGACGCCATAAGATTTTGATTAAGGTTCCAATCCAACCAGCATTCCTACTTGAGTGGTTCCTTAAGTATTTGGTCCCACAGTTATCCAAAGATGTCGCAACGTCAGGAGTGTTTTCCGAAGAAGATGCAATCATGCGAGCTCAATAGCTTGAGATACTTTATTCTCAATCTAGTCTACTATATGAAATCTTGTCAGATGGGCCACGATCAATACTTGATAAAACCATACAGAGAGCTAGACCACATGCCGATGGTATTGTTGGTCCAGCACAAACAAAGCTCGTTGAACAATAAATGAAACAATTGTAGCAATTGTCTATACAGCATATAAGGGCCTGCCAGACTAATGTTTCGGCTGCTCCCCCTACCCAAATGTCAGATGTACACAGTGTGAAATCGACAAATCCGAAGGCCACCCAACAGCCTGATGGAAAGAAGAAACAACGTAAGAAGGGTAAGGGGGATAAGAAACCCATTAATAATGTTGGCGGGGACAACACTGAAAAAAGGAAGTCAAAGTATCTGTGTTATCTGTGCGTGGAATACCACCCGAATCACCAATTTCCTTGGCTTGCAGAGGCCCAAACGTTATTTTCACAACAACAGCCTGTTGTGTTAACAAACCCATTTCAAAATGGCCAAAATCTAACTCAAGCCTCTACAAGCGTGGAAGGGGGCAATCAAGGACCCCATCCGTCTTCAAACAGTTCTGCATTCGCGAATGTGTATATGATGAAAGGTGATGCCTATATATCGACTAGAGCACATGATTACATCAAACTAAGCACCTCTGAGAAAGGTAAAGAAGCTGAAACCCAATATCTTCCTCTCCATATCGAGAAGACGTTGGGTGAAACCATGACACACATCCCAAAAGGTGCGTTTAAGAAATATTCTCACAACCCAAACGCAAGGGCCTCCCAGAACTACTCTATGGAGGAGGATTTGTCTCAAACCCTTTGTGCGATGTATGATTTGGAAGTCCTCCAAAGCTGCCCTTCCCAGAGAAAGGCTCTGTTAGTCTCTTTAGGATCCGTCGAGACTTGTAATCTGGGTACAATCATGCTTGATACAACCGAATTAAAACCTCATCTCCCTTACCACGTAGCATTCCAGATAGTAGTGGCTTACACCACAAAAAATTTTACTCGGAACATTTTCCTCAAGGTGGTTGATGAGGGCACCTCAACATGTGTAATGTCTTTGGCATGTTGGAAGGCCATTGGCCAACCTACTTTGTCTCCGTCACCTACTCTTCTTACCTCTTTAGATGGTCATTCGTTCCGGCCACATGGCATTATTCCCTCTTTTCCCATGCAGTTAGGAGGGAAAACTATGTGTGTCGAGGTTGAAGTGGTCGACGCATCTCTCGACTACAATATCTTGTTAGGGAGGAGTTGGACCTATGTTATGCAAGCAGTAGTCACTACAGTTTTCCAGGTATTGTTGTTTCCACACGAGGGTTAGATTGTGACCATTGATCAATTTTCTTTCTCCCATCCTGACCCTTCATTGGGGGCATCTGTGGTCCCAATGATTGATAACCCTCAACCCGATGTCGACAACATAGGGGTTGGTTTGTTCTCACCTTTGATGGGTAATTTTGATTACCCATCTCCTCAAGGTGATGTTAAGTTCATATCTGACCACCATAAGGTTGAGATTTTCCAAGTTTCGTCATTTCGCACAACTTACTTCAACGATCCGTGGATTCTTCCTTCCCCATCGGCCATGATGGAAGGGACAGGGCACCATGGTATGTCCATGCCCTTGTCCACAGCAGAAGTGGCATACTCTTTAGTCCAGCAAGATTCCGCCAACCCTGATCCGACTCCCGCACAAGAGTTAGATCTGATTCTAGAGCCTATTTGGGCTCAAGGTTCCCTCGCTGATACAGATTATTTAGACTTAGTCTTTCCCTTAGACGAATAAATCATCGAAGCAATGACTACTCCGGACAAACCCTGGGAATATCTCCATCACAGATCTTACTTCCTCCCAGAGTTAAGAAAAATTGAAGCAGGGGAATTCACTTTGACTATGACTGGAGATAGGTCCTGTCCTATCAATCCTTTGGCTACACATGCTCTTTATGCTGAGGGTAATATGGAAACCATTGCCGAAACTATACCTATTAACATCTCTAGAACCCCTGGCATCGTGGAGAATGTTTTCGTCGGAGTTGACTACTCCCCCGAAGAGATTCGAATCTACACGAATTTATTTAAGGAATTCCGCAACATTTTTGCTTGGTCTTACGAGGAAATGCCAGGCATCGATCCAAAAATTGTTGAACACGAAATCATGACTTATCCTGATGCTAAGCCAGTTCGGTAGAAGCTTCGTTCGGTTAATCCTAAGAAAGCAACAACTATTAAGGTTGAAGTAGAGAAATTTCTCAAGGAAGGTTTTATCTACCTCGTCCATTTGACCCAATGGGTGTCAAACCCCGTGTCGATTGACAAAAAATAGGGTAGGATTCGCGTATGTATGGACTTCCATGATTTAAAGAAAGCATGTCCAAAAAATAATTTCCCCACACCATTTATTGACCAGATAGTCGATGATTGCACAGGTTGCAAGGAATTTTCTTTCATGGATGGTTTTTCGGGATATAATCAAATACAAATCAAACCCGAAGACCAACACAAAACATCATTCATTTTTCCATGGGGTACATTCACATATTGTAAGATGCCTTTTGGTTTGAAAAATGATGGAGCTACCTTTCAGCAGGCCATGTCTTTTTCTTTCCACGATTTCAAACATATCGTCGAGGCCTACCTAGATGATTTAGCTTCATGATCTTGTAAGAGAACTGGTCATCCCACACACCTTCGAATTATCTTTGAGCGATGTCGCTACTTCCGGATTTGCTTGAATCCCAACAAATGCAGTTTTTGCGTGATGTTGGGCCGTATGCTAGGTTATATAGTTTCAACAATAGGGATCATGGTCAATCCTCTCAAGGTTGAGGCAATAGTTCAATTGCCTCCCCCACGTACAATCCTTCAACTTCAGAGTTTACAGGGAAAAGTGAACTTTTTGAGGCATTTCATTGCAAACTATGATGAGCTCAGAAAGGGATTTATGCGTTTACATAAGAAGGAAATTCCTTTTCATTGGGATGAAGCAGCTCAACACTCCTTCGAAGCGTTGAAACGTTCCCTCACAACTGCCCCTCTTCTTCGACCACCCAATTATAACAAAGATTTTTATTGTACTTGGCTGCAGCGGAGTCGACCATCGGCATGGTCTTAGTTCAAGAGGATGATTTGCTCTCAGAATATGTGATTTATTACCTGAGCTGAGTCCTAGTTGGACTGAAACTCAGTTATTCTCACATTGAAAAACTTGCATTGGCATCATTTCATGTTGTCCAATGGTTCCGTCATTATATTTTGTTCCGCAAGACCACCGTCATTGCCATTGTGAATCTGTTTCAATACGTGTTGACACGACAGGTAATCGGCAGAAAGATCAGTAGATGGATAGTTATCCTCTAGGAATTTGACTTAGATTTCATTTCGGCGAAATCCAAAAAGTCATTGGTCTTTGCAGAACTCATCTCGGAACTTCCAATCGAGTCAGGTGATGTTATGCCCGAAGAGTTGCCTATTCAAGGAGACATGTTTTTTATAGCAATTTCAGACCCCTGGTATGGAGATATACTTGTCTATCTCCAGACTTTGAAGTGCCCCAGCTCTGCTTCTTGTGATGAGTGTCATCGTATATGCATTCAGGCCAAGAACTATCTCATACTCTAAGATACTTTGTATTTTCGAGGTCTAGATTTCATCCTTCGTCGGTGCCTCACTCATGAAGAAGCAAAAATCGTTCTTAATGATTTCCATACTGGCGCATGTGGCGGTCATTTGTATGGGTTGGAAACAACCCAAAAGATTCTACGAGCCAGTTACTTCTGGCTGAAACTAATCAACGATTGTATCGCATCAGTCAAGAAGTGCCACTCGTGTCAAATCTTCTCACGGAAGATG
The DNA here is from genome assembly GCA_009831015.1 of Picea engelmannii. Lineage (NCBI taxonomy): Eukaryota > Viridiplantae > Streptophyta > Pinopsida > Pinales > Pinaceae > Picea > Picea engelmannii. Next base: position 89,048 of record ML795567.1, on the reverse strand, counting down.
AGGGAACATCCCGCTCCCATGTTTCCCGTCATCACCGTTGGCCCCTTCACCAAGTGGGGGATTGATTGCACTACCTGCAACCCTCCTTTAGCAAGGGGGCACAGTTATATCATCGTAGCAGTAGACTACTTCACCAAGTGGGTTGAAGCTATGCCAATGTTCAAAGATGATGGTGAGACCGTCGCCCTTTTTTTGTTTAACAAAATTATAGCATGGTTCAGCGTCTTGAGAGAGATTGTCACTGACCATGGCAGTCACTTTCAGAACACAATGATGACCGAGTTAACATCAAATCTTGGGTTGAGGCAAGAAAATTCGTCACCCTACTACCCTCAAGAGAATGGTCAGGTGGAAGTTGTCAATAAATCTCTTAAGACCATCCTACAACGAACGATCAATTCGGCCAAGTCAAATTGGCATTTGATGTTATACTTGGAATCATGGGCCTACTGAACGTCTGTTAAGAATGCAACTGGTTTCTCACCTTTTCAACTCGTTTACAGGCTTGAAGCAGTCTTGCCTATAGAGTGCCAGATCCTATCTCTCAAGTTGGCAGTTTGTTGCTAGACACTTCACCGCTTGAAGAGCATTTATTATACCTCGAGCAACTCAATGAACAATGTCGGGATGTAGCCTTGGCCAATGAGGCTCACAGAAAAAAATTCAAGTGTCAATATGATCAGTCTGTTCGTCCTCATATTTTCTCGAAAGGAGACCTTGTCCTCGTCTATGACCAAGATAAGGATCCCCTGGGGGCAGGCAAGTTCAAACCCTTGTGGTTCAGACCTTTCATCGTAAAAGATGTTCTAAAAAAGGAAGCTTATCGTCTAGTAGACTTTGAGGGAAATGCTTTGGAAGAGCCTAGAAATGGGCTCTACCTCAAGAAGTATTACTCATAGGTAGGTCACCTTGGGAAACTTTTTGTAACATACGTGTAGTTCCTGCACATTTGTGTTTTTAGTCATCATCCTTTTTTGTTTTATGGACATGTCATTTTGATGTTGTCTTTTTCACTATGGCAGATGTCAAGTGAATCAGAGGTGTTCATTGGGTTTGCGGATGGCGCTAGCCGACACACTCAGAGTCTTGCTTCCATAGCTTGGGTAATTTACACACCTCAAGGCTAGTTGTTATCTTCAAGAGGTATCTGTTTAGGTGACACCACAAACAATGTTGTCGAATACAGTGCAGTTCTAGAGTTGTTGCATGACACTTTATTGCATGGTATTTCTCATCTTTGGGTATATTTATACGCTCAGCTGGTTGTGCCTCAGTTAAGTAGAGTGTACCACGTTTATGATCCTACTCTACAACGACAGTTCCTTAGGGTACGTCTCTTAGAACGAAGCTTTGATTACATTACGTATATCCATGTTCCTAGGAGATTGAATCAAGTTACAGACGCTCTAGCTAATCATGTTTTAGATTGGCATATTTCACACATGTAAAGAAAAGCACACACACACACACATGTAAATACATTGGTAAAATAAATGTAGTCCATAAACACATAAAATAACATAAAAATCCATATATAATATCAAAAATATCAGAGTACATGCGTGGGTGAAAGCGCCTCAAAAATACATCCAGTAACGAGTCATGGGGCTTATGCCCTAAAAAATATACAGATAGTGCCCTCGGAATGTGAAAAGTCAATCCTAACTAAGGACGGGGTCTGTTGGCCCTGTTATAATGGTCAACGGCATTTTCCAAATGCCGAAAAAGTCAGACCAACATTTGTGGTGCCCCCACTACATGAGGTTGCATAGACGGTGACAGATCCTCGATCTCTTCCATGGGGATTGTGCGAGTGAGCGAGGTAAATTTTCTCTCTACTTGTCTCAAAACTCTCTCAGCCTCATCGGTTGGAGGTCCTCCTGCTGTTGCTGGTCCGTCAGCTGCGGCTGGGGCGGCCTCTGGTCGAGGACATCACCTGTTCCTCGCAAAGTCTGCTAGTCACACTGGCCACACATCTACACATAACAGACATAGATCTGTTAGATACTCTAGTGTATAAAAAAAAATGATATATATATAAAAACAACATAAAAAATTAAATAAATTAAAAAACAAAAAACAAAAAAAAAAACAAGCAAGCTTACCCATCTCTCCTCGCTCCTCGCCGGGAGGTACCGGTATCTCAAGATCTCTATAGAAGTCAATTCTGGCATAGGGGTATTCCTCTATGACTGGAATCTTTCATGCACACCAAGCAATTTTTTTTTTGTGAAAGGCTTCAATGGTCCCCCCCCC
>ML795567.1:60928-86766 GCA_009831015.1 Picea engelmannii | reverse complement strand
CATCGTGGAAACAACGTCGCCCATCTGCATAATGTGGGGCTAGATGCCTAGTGCCCTCGTATCACCTCTCTAGGACTAAAATTGGGCACTCTCTCAGATAAGAAAGCACAGAGAGTCGACCCAAACCCGAAATTCCTCTGATTCCGCATTCGACACTCTCTTAATTTCCTCTTCATACAACCCAGTAATGTGGTGCTCCAGTCAAATATTTTTGCATTTAAGCATTGAACTGCACAATTCAGGTGCGCACAAGAAGCCTGATGCAAATACGCAGACCCAGTAATCCACACGACGAGAAACACTATCACTTTCAGTGATAAGTTTGAGATCTTGCTTATCGGCACCTGTGATCTCGTTCTGTTAGTTTCGGCTTAAAAATGGAGTCCAATAAACTCCGATATGTTGTGAGGCCCGGAGGGAAAGGTACAAAAATTGATTGGTTCCCCTCTCCTTGAGAGGCTAGTCATAAAGTATATATCCTTTGTCGTTGGAGCCAACAATTTCCCCTCTAGCATAAAGGCCTCTGCGTCAGGATGCCAATAATCCACCAAGGCATTTAGTAGCCTAGGTTGTGCTCGCATGAAAGGACACTGGAAAAACTTCAAAAAACCACACTGCAACAATGCAGCAAGAGCATTAGGGTCCTCATCGACCAATACATCAACATCCTCATGCTCTCTTTCTCTCCAGTGAACATATATCCTGCAGATAGACAAAGTTCGGGAGGGTTAACTCTTGTTTTTATTTTTATTTTTTTACACTAAATGGAAGGTCCACACAGGCTTGAGTGCTCACAATAGCATGTATACTCAGGCTATCATAAGGCAGCCCATGTGTACACTCGGTCTATCATAGGACAACCTGCGTGGACGTAGGGTTGACCTTTTAAAGGCTGACACCCCTCCAAAAAAAGAGCTTAAATGCATAAAGAAAGAATTAAATTGCAAGGGGGTAGTGTATACTTACTTGGTCCAAGCGGATGTTCGTTTCGTCCACTGAGGCTCCCGGAATCAACTCTTTTCACAAAGGGGTAGTTTTGGCTTTTAGTCAATTTCTCAATTAGCAATGGTGATAATGAGCTGCCAACTTCTATTTATAGACTTTTTGGCCTCTTTTTGTCAATTTTTGGACCCTTTTATCATTTTCTCTAAACTGAAAATCATATAGTATGGTTCAGGAGTTTTCTTTGGATTGTCACGAGAAGTGTTCTTTGGGTATTGGGAAACTTTTTGGATTTTTGGGTTGTTTTGAAGGTCCTTTGGTAAAAAGCCATTTTTTCCAACTCGTTGCATTTAATATAGGAATCCACCTCCACTTTCTACATCTTGTTGTCTTTTCTTCTTTTCCATAGGATCAATCCCACCGAGTTGTGACACAAAACCATCATTGTTGCTTTAGGAGTGTTTTACTTTAGTGGTATATCCTACCTTAACATGGATGCCCTAGGTAGATACTAGTTTCATTTTGATGTCCATGCTGTCACTAATGACTATAGGCCCGGGAATCCTTACTAGTTTTTCCTGATTACAAGTTTGAGCCTCATTTGCATGATTCCTTATCACTCTTGACCTCACCCTCGGGACTCCCAAAACTTAACAGGTCTTCTTTTAAGCTCTTTTTAGACCCTCTAAACGTGAAAACATTGCCGAGCGATCTTGTTGACCTTTATGCTCGCTAAACTGAAATTTGAAGTCACATTTGTCCGACGATAGTTTACCCCTTTTTTGGTCTGGATGGTCAACTGTACGAACAAAGGTATACTCTAGGAGCCTCAGTTCTCTAGAAGAGTATTCTTAGGTATAATTTAAACCCTTTTTCGGGCCTGAGGGACTAAATTTATGAAAAAGGAACCCCCACGGAGTCCATAGTTAATCTCGTTTCAGACTCCCTAAAATTGAAAAGATCATCGAGTGACCTTATTCTTTCACACTCATTAAAATGGTCCAGAAGAAAATTCTTGACGGAGTCCATAGTTAAGCTTTTTTCAGACTCCTTAAAAATGAAAAAATTGTCGAGTGATCTTGTTTTTATCACACTCGTTAAAATGGTTTTGAATAGACGTCTTTTTGGTGCTAGTTTACCCCTTTTTCGAGCTGACTAGACTACCTTCAAAAAAGGTACCCCAATGGATTCTCCTTTTACATTTTTTCAGACTCTCTAAAAATGAAAAAAGGCCAAGCTTACCTTCTCTAGGCTCGTTAAACTTACATCGAAGGACATTATCATTGTGTATTGTTAACCACATTTGCATTCCTACATCTTTGGCCTAATGCTGGCTCCATGTTGCTCTCAACTGAACCATCTGAAGCATGCCTCATAACGCAAGCCTTGTAGCACTATGCCTTTGCGTTTTGACACCTTGAACCTGAGAGGGATTTTTCTGTGTGTCCTTGCTCTAAACATCAGTCTTGTCCTTGCACCTAGAACTAGTATGGTTGCGATACTCATTCCTCCTTTGTAACGTAGCATTCTTTTATTATTTTTCCACGATTATTGAAAAAAACAAAAAAAAAAATCAAATATACCCCAAAAAGAGGAAGGGAAAAGTATTTTCTTTTTATTGGCAGCACAATGAGTCGCCCTTGGATAAAGCACATCCTTCTGTTTGTTCGTCAAGATCTAGGATTTAATATGACCTTAGGAAGTTGTTCTCGCTACATAGAGTTGTGTCGTCCTTCGTTTGGTTATTCTTCCAAACATATGGAGAGTTTGTGTTGCCTCCTACATCGTGAACTTATGTCAATTCCATGCTGCATGAGTCTCATAATTTGTCGTGCTATTGTCCAAGTGAAGTTTTTACTAAGCCTAAGTTGGCCCCTCTGCAGTTTGTCTCTTGCCCTCATGCCTGACCATCCCAAAAGTTCAATCAAGTCTTTGTTCGAAATCAATGAAGCCTTTAGTCTGATCATCAAGATCCTCTAGTCCATTCCTGATGAGCCGTCGAAGATCTTTGGGTAGTGAAATCGTACACTCATATTACACTCCTACTCGAGTTTTGAAGATTTTGAGGTTGATGCTCGAGCTCTGAAGACCTCATTTCCATCCATCAGGCCTTATTTGATTTCAATATGTAGATCCATTGTGTATTGCTCGCAGCTACACTGTATATAGTTATATGACATGGATCTGCAGTGTATTTGATTGGCAGCCATGATTTTATTTCATCTCAAGCATGGGTATGCCCGCCTTGGTGAGACAATTATTATTTTGCAGATGGCACCTCCCGAATTCTAGTCCCTAGGCTCACTGGTTTGGTATGTTGATAAAGATTGATAATGTATTTCAGCCATCAGATTCTCTTCTGGCCTCACACATTAGGGGGCATCTGTTATAACCCTAATTTGTAGCAGACATGCTTACGTGGAATCAGGCCATCTCATATTCCTTCTTTTCCAAGCTAGTACTAAACAACTCTTCTTAAAAATGCCTGTTTTAAAGGAACACGTGCCCTGCTCCACCACAGCCCGCGTGTATGCTCTAGCTGACCCACTACAGCCCGCGTGTACACGCTAGCTAACCCACTACAACTCACATGTACGTAAAAAATCACGAAAAATGTAAAGTTGTTGATGAAACACACAGTTTTGGGTAAGTTAACTAAACCTTTCGACCATGCATGGCCAGTCACTCGACCAAATACCTAGCTCCTTCTAGACTATAAAAGAAGGGGTAGGGGTCCCATTTGAAAGGAGGAAAAACATAGTAAAGAAACTCTACCTGAATTAGCATTCCCCTTGCCTCAACCTTTAGCAACTATTGTTTGAAGAGAAGAAATACAGAAGTAGTTGGAGCACAGTTGAAGAGGATCCCAGGACCAGATTCGAGGAGCAGTTTCCGATCTCACTATTGTAAGGTATTCTTGTGAGATTAATAAAAGAAGTACTTTTCATGTATCGCCATATGAGGTTTTCATTGTTTGAATATTGATTACATGTTCATTAAATCTCTAACCCATTAGTTCATAGATCAAAAGCATGTGGAGTTCTTCGTTTTTATTTTATGAATGCATGTCAGCATTGGGAGGAGAGTTGCAGTCGAAGAGCGACCAAGCGTGAAAAGGGATCGACATCGAACACGGAAAATAAGGTACGACACCTTGATCTCTTTAACCTTTTATTTTCATATGAATAATAGGGTTTAGGCATGGGATGATGGTAGAAAGTAGGAAGCTTTAGGTCATTTTTGAATTCATGATAAAACCCTTAGTGCTAGTCCGTAGGAGGGATTTCCCACCCACAACACAAGGGCTCTTATGGAAGTCACACCACTTCCCGATATTTTTCTTTGTATTTCTGATGTCCTTATTTGCTTGCGGCTTGGAATAGTTGTCCTGATACTGTCCATATTTTCTATGTCCTTTGCTCTATGGGTTGGGGCCACACTTTCCTGGATTTTTTGTGAGGGGTTCCTAGGCCCAAATTGTCATGTCTTTTGTTTGATATTCTGCTCAATTTTGATGGCATATCAGTAGGCCGCGCCCAAGGATGAGATGTCCATAAATTCCATTTTTTTATGGATGTATCTATGCGGAGCACCAAGATACTTGAGCACCATATGTCTCTCTAAATATTTGATACCCATATTGGTGTGAAAGGTATGGAATATATTTGTGAAATCTGACATTGCTTGGTCTCTTTCTTGCCGCAGTGTGCTCCATTTGGTATGCAAGTGGTCATAACTTCCGACATGGTAGTATTGTTCCTTAATAACATCCCTGAAGGATTCCCAGGTGGTCGTGAATATAAATAGTGAGGGTTCCTATGTTTCCTTTTTCTTTGAGATGAAGTGCCAAAAACCTAACCCTAGGATATGAAGAGCCAAAAGTCATGTGGGCCCCATTTGGGTAAGTTAGTACATCAACTTCTTGGGGTCGTAACTTTTGCATACGATCTCCATTTTAGGCGTATGATAGCCCGTTGGAAAGGTATCTTCGGGGAGATTCATTTTTGGGAAAATATATAAGGAACTTACATATTTATCCCCATTTTCCCAAAATACCATCGTTTAGGGCCTCCGAAAGTTAAAACTTGCTAAAAATAGTAAGTTACCAAAATTGCTAGAAAACTGTTTTGAGCCAGTTGGAAAAGGTGGGTGGCCACCGATATCCACCTAGATCATAGAGTTAGATACCCTTGGATGTTAATATATGTATCCACATCATAAGAAGATGAGGCGTAGAGTAGCAGTGTCGACATGACAAAAGATGGCAATAGAAACCTCTGAGAAGGTGAAGAGGCCTTAAAAATTGTAAATGAGATTGCATGAATGTAGGAAAGAAGCTCTTTGGGATACCTCATCAAAGACAATGAGAGAATAAGGAGGAACCCCCTCTTTGAATCACTCCCCTTACGCATTTGTTATCAAGGAGAAAGAAATGAAGAAAGTGTGGAGGTATCTCAGTAGAAGTAAGAGAAGTAGAAGAAGGAGTAGAAGAAAGGGAAGGAAAAGATACAAGTGAAGAAGAGGTCAAAGTAAACAATAATTTTAAAGGAATAATATCAGTATCAGTATCACTGGAAGCTAGTGGTCACTCGAGAGGAAACAATACTAGGTCAAGCATGGCCAACTAAGACAGAAACTTGAGGCTTCCTATGTTCCACGGGACGAGAAGAAATGATGCAAAACATCAATGTTTTACATGTGAAGTTATATTGTCTATGCAGAGAGTCACCGATGAGGCATCTAAGATAACATAATTGGAGGCCACCTTCAGAGATAGAAATTTTACGTGTTACATGAAGTACAAGTATACTGCACCAATGGGACAAGCTAGGTCCGTGATGAAGATCAAGAGAGATCTACTTAGGGATTTTCAAAATCCTAAGTCAAAATCATAGTGTATCACAAAGATCAAGGAGATTAAGTAGTAGGCTGGAGAACCGTATGGGACGATGACCAACAACTCAAAATATTGTTGGACAAATTGACATTTGAGATTCAATATGTCCAACATAGAGAATGGTTTATTGCAAGACTTCTACCCCACATTTGCATGTTGCTCACCCAATAGAAGGTGACGACCCAAGCAGAGGTGGCAGGGATTGTGATGTACTGAGAAGATATAATTGGAGGTGGTGAGACATCAGTAGGGATAGCACAAGTACAGTCTTAGTTCACAAATATCACCATGCAATTACAAGATATGGCTAATCCTAATGTGGTGTGCTAGCATGTATGTTGTACTATGTGTTGCATAAAAGGTCACCGTAGGAATGAATGTCCTATGCTGGGGAGTTACATGGCGATGGATGAACCAAATCTATTTCCAACTGATCATTAGATTGAGTGGTGCAATATTTTCAAACAATGGGGACATATACCTCTCCATTTCCCAACACAACAGAAATATATGAAGGCTATGCATACTATGTTTTGTGTGTTCTATAGATCCATGGGGCATGATGTAAACAACTCCCAATCACTTGAGTTGATGCAAGAGCACACTGTATATTCCTTTTGATTCTAGGAAGAAACAAAAGGTAGAAACTATAGGGGATTTGATCGAGGAGGATATAAAGGAGGTACGAGAAGAGAATATGGGCGAGAAAGAGGAAGATGATATGGTGGTGGTGGTGGAAGACTACATATTTCTTTAACTGTGGTGAAGTGTAAGGTAGCTAGAGAGGTAATGGAGGGGCCCAGAGGGCCCATAGTGATAATAGTGGATGTCATTCAATGTAAGGTGGACTATTTCCACTATATTATTAAATAAGGCCCACTATGGTAGTTAGATATAATAAATGTAAGAGGACTTCTTAGAAGGTTCTACTTCTAGAAGATTACTCCTCTAGAATGTTCTTAGGTGATGGTAACACTATATAAAGGGGTTCAAGCAATGTAATGAGACATGGAGATAAATATTGTATTGTGAGTTGTAGCTCCATAGGAGGATGCCACCTCGAAGAGGGAAGTGAATAGGAGAGGATCCCTTCCATAATAGAATCCATTGTATGGTGTTTCCATACCTCAAGGGTTTGGTAATAATAAAGTGTGGTTTATTCTATCTTGCTCTGTGGATCTATTGTGTATTCAGTATTTGTGGTGATTATATTTTTAGATCTATTCGGTTTCTTAACAAGTGGTATTAGAGAACTTTCCTTGGGAGACATTGTGGGCAAATATTTTTTATTTTTGCAGATTTTTTTCGGAGAAGAAAAAAGACGATCGCGACATTCTAGAAATTTTTGGCATACTTCTGTGAAAAAATTCCAAAAGAAATTTGTATATCTGAGTTGCTCTTAGAAAAACATTCAAGTTTAAAAAACAAATCGTTGGAAATGGAGTTTGGTAAGTCAAGATATTGAAGTTTTAAAATCTACAAATTTTCAAGGTTTTTTCCATGGACGACAACGTGCTTTTATTTATTTCTATAGTAGTTGGAGGTCGAATTTTCCCAAAAAAATTATGGATCTGATTTCCTCTCACAATTTCACCCAATTTCAAAAAACAAGTCAGCCGAAACAGAGTCCAGGAAGTGAAGTTATGAGCATTTTAAATTCAGTCATTTTTCAAGGTTTTTCCATAAAAAACCGTGCTTTTCTGTTGTAACTTATTGTTCTATTTTTTGGGTTTTTTCATGATGGCTGTGGGATAGAAGAGTTCATAGGGTGCTTAGATGGATATTTCCTCTCAAACACTCAAATAAATTCTACAGATTACTGAAGCATTCAAATCCTAATTTTTTGACACATTGAGTGACAGATTGGATGGATTTGTAGATGGTTTCAATGATAGTTTTCATAGTATTCAAGATTCTTTGGATAACATGCAGGAGAGGTTTCTTATTGTGCACCTCAAAGATGAATATAATTAAGAAATATATGCTTGGTATGATTTTGAGGCCAATTGCAATGATTGGTATATGGATAGTTGTCATTTCTGGGATGACAACCACTTCCATATTTTATTTGATGACTCTACTCCACCTTCTGTGTAGAACATCAATGTCCCACATTAGGAGATAGTTACCAATGTCCAGCTTGCATATTCTACAATGGTATTGTTCCTTCCAGATTCATCTTTGATCATCTCTCACTATGTGGATAGATATTCTTATTTGGATCCACATGATAGATGTTAGTATTGGAAGAATCATTTTCAGTTGGTTATTATGTGCCGATATATTCCATGTGGGGTTCACATGCGAAATTGGACATGGGACCCTGGTTTACAACTGTGGTTGGACTACTTCAGCATGGTGGCTTCCATTTCTCAATGAGACCCTGGTTCTCTAGTCTACTTCAACACTATGATCCACACTTATCCATGGGACCTTGGTATATGGTTGTACATAAAGCGTTGAGGACAACGCTTTCATAAGGGGGATGGAATGTAAGGTAGCTAGAGAGGTAATGGAGGGGCCCAGAGGGCCCATAGTGATAATAGTGGATGCCAATCAATGTAATGTGGACTAGTTCCACTATATTATTAAATAAGGCCCACTATGGTAGTTAGATATAATAAATGTAAGAGGACTTCTTAGAAGGTTCTACTTCTAGAAGATTCGACCTCTAGAATGTTATTAGGTGATGGTAACACTATATAAAGGGGTTCAAGCAATGTAATGAGACATGAAGAGAAATATTGTATTGTGAGTTGTAGCTCCATAGAAGAATGCCCCCTCAAAGAGGCAAGTGAACAGGAGAGGATCCCTTCCATAATAGGATCCATTGTATGGTGTTTCCATACCTCAAGGGTTTGGTAATAATAAAGTGTGGTTTATTCTATCTTGCTCTGTGGATCTATTGTGTATTCAGTATTTGTGGTGATTATATTTGTAGATCTATTCGAGTTCTTAACATGAAGTGGGCCATGTATTATGATTCTATACCAAACTGTGTGCACTCTGTGGGTACTGCCACACTAGAAAGCATATCACAGAATATTACCCAAATTTGTTGGCAAAGTGGGATTCAAGAAAAGAAGGCACATTGCAACATGTTGACTGCAGAATTGCATGGAAGATAAAAAGATAAAATAAGAAGTTGATGTTTGGGTGGTAATTGAATGAGGCACTCAGATGAGAATGGACTTAGAATGTTGAGAGAGTTTGGGCCAAAACATTGAAGGGAAGATCAAGAAAGTGGTGTAGACACCTCCTAAGTCCAACGTCATGCATCAAAAATAATTCTTGTGTGATGCACAAAGGGATATTGAGGCGGCGGAAAGAGCATGCAAAGAGTTACAACACACAATTCAAATATCATTGAAGGAAGCCCATGTGCGTGGAGAGTTACAACATGCAACACGAATATCATTGGAGGAAGCTTGCGTATGTGAATAATTACACCGCGCAAAAAAAAAATCATTGGAGAAAGCTCGTGTGTGTGAGAAGATACATCATGCGACACAAAGGTCGTTGGAAGAAGTCCATGGAAGTGAAAAGTTCAATGGGTTGAAAAAAGGGTCACGGATGAGAAATACATGTATGAAGAGTTCAACACATGATGAAAGAAGAAGCACAACACAATTCTTATCAAGAGGAGGAATTAAATGACCAAGTGAGTAATTTCTTGTGCTATTTCCTAAAAATGTTAAGTGATCCTGAGGTTGCAAATAATTTATACCATATGTTGAAAAGATGTACGGGGAAAGAAAAAAACACTATAGATATTTTTTCCCCATTGCCAGAATGGGATGTACGCTAGGTGAGAAAACAAAAGCGCATGGGAAGAGAGTTCAAGATGATAGATGAAATTTGAATCTTTGAGATGGATGTTGTCATGTTGGACCTTGGATCCAATGTGAACATATTTCCAAAGAAATCATGGTAGTTGATGGGTAAGAAAAACTTGGTGTGGTCCCCCATTCAACTCAGTCTTGCTAACCAATATCAAATCTATCCCATCAGTCGACTGGAGAAAGTGGAAGTGAACATTGAAGGGGTAAATACCAGAGTATATTTTGAAGTGATTGACATCATGGATGACTCAGAACCCTACCAATATATACTTTTTATTGAATGGGAATTTGACAATAATGCATTCTTGAATCTAAAGAAATGATAAATGTCCTTTGAAACAAATACCTTGCACATTATTGTGCCATTGGGTCTAAATGAAGGTGACAAATATAATGAGCCCATGAGTGAGGATGCATGGAGTTCGATCATTGTGAATATCTATAATACTATAGCATTGTGAATATCTATAATACTATAGCATTGTGAATATCTATAATACTATAGGGAATAGGGAATATTATGTCAACCCAATAGTTGATGGTAGGTTAAGTTGGAGAAGTGTATGCTCCTATGAATCAAATTCATAGGATGCTATGGAGAGATGGTATAATAATATATGTGAAGTTTCTACGAGAAGATGCGTATGATTTACAAAGAGGATTCACAATATTGGATCAAGAACCTAGACCCTACCCTATTTTGATGGAACAAACTTAGTGGGTACATTCCTTGCACAGATGTAGAAAGTTTTGATAACACACGTAATGCAAACCCTAGACATAGTACTAGAAGGACTAATTGCGCATTTTTGGGTCGTGCACCATGAGCATCAATGAGAATGGGTGCAGGTGGTGGAGTTGATCAAGGAAATATTTCCACTGATGATAAATCCCCAAGAACAAATGTGTTCCTACGAAAGGCATTGGATAGATATGAAAAGTTCTAACATGCAAGGGATCAATAAGACTTCCAAACACATAATGTCAAACAACACCCCCACACATTAGGTTCCTTTGGAAAGGGTCTAGCTACCATAAGAGAAACTTTGACTAGGACTAGAACTAGTCCAAGGTTTGTGTAGTCATTAGAATAACTCGGTACCACCCATCAAAACCAATGAACCACCATGGAAGGGACGAGGAACAACGTTAAAGTGAAGAATCTTTGTAGGCCACCAGGGTCGGGTGCAACAACATGATATACTAAGAATGAAGAAAGGGTGCACAATAGACATGCATTGTGTCCAAATAGGATAGGACTTAGGTAGAATAGTCATTATTGAAGTAATAAATAGGCAACATAAACAACTCAACATAATAAGGTGGGATACGATAGGTCATACCCAACTAAGATTTTACACATTTGGAAAAATAATAAGGTTTGAATGCCAAAATAAAATCAAAAGGACGAAAAAATGGGCTCTGACAACCGAATGTCAATACGTAAGCAGATAAAGTGGCAATAAAGTGGTTAGTTAACCATAGAACTAGTGACGATGACCTAGGAAAGGAAAACATCTATGACAATAAATTCCTTATGGCACATGACAATTATGATAGTGCGGGCCATTAATGAACAACCATTATGACAACTTGGAAACCAATATCGTTAGGATCACATCCCACTCAGCGTATTTAACGCCCCATAACCATATCACACTTCACCATTTTATCCAAATAAGACGAGGAAATAGTGTGTTAGTCCTTGAGATGTTCCAGGTTGTTAATGGAAATATTCCAAGGCACTTCCAAGCTAAAAAATATATTTGGTTTTAAATTTATATTTGTAACGGTATGTGTGTGTTTCTTTATATTTTCTCACAACCCTCAAAATATCTCAGACAAGATGATTAGAAGACTCTCAGCCTAAAAGGAATTTTCCCATTGTGTATCATAAATTTAGGGTTGAATGGATGAATTTGCAAAGGAGACAAAATGGAACATACAAGGCATTGCTATGAAAAAATATTGGAGTGCTTTAAAGAAGAAAGCGTGCTAAGCAAAATATAATTCAACAATTTAACACAATGGATTTGGAGTTTGTGATAAACATGCACTCAAAACAACTTAATGCTTGATACATTCAAATGTATCAAAATATTTTTGAATACATTCAACTATACTAAACAAAATGGAAGGAAATTAGTCATAAAACATGAAATCAATTTGAATCAATGAAATACACCACACATTTACAATGAATATGATGCCAATCTTTTGCTTGAAGCTTTTATTCATAAAAATAAGAATACAATTGTCAAAGAGAAGATATGGGTTCACAAGAAGTATATTACAATCTAGGATAACACATGGAATGAGTTACATAATTATACAACAAAGGTACATGAATCTCTGTGGTCTAATGTCTTATTCTCATAATATGTCCTCTATCTTGAGTTGTTTCTATCTTGCAACCCTAAGAGAAAGATACTCTTCAATACTCACAGTGTTGACCCTTGAACAATGTGCATTATTTCTCATTTATAGATGGCATTATATGTGAAACAAATTTTTGAAACCACTTACTTCTTCTTTATTCTTTAAACCACTTCTTGTTTCTTGAATGGTTTTTCCCTTAGTAAAAATTATTCACTTTTACTTGAAAAATTTAATGATAAAATTTATCCTTATTAGGATGGGCACATGCCACTTGTTTCTCCTTGTCTAGGCATCAATATCTAGGAAAATTGACACATATGATTCCATACTTTTCCCATTGAATATTCATGTTTTTTCAAGTTCCTCACCACCTCATCTAAATTGGTGTATCTTTCATATGATGTCTAGGGGAGATTTATGGAAACAATCTTTAAATTATGCAACATCTCAAAATCACTAGCCAACATGTCCATTACATATTTCCCTGTGAGGGTTCCCTCAAGATTTTCAAACATGTTTTCATCATTTCTCCTTCCATCTAGTAGATTCTAATAGTTATTCTATGTGTACAGGTCTCCATTTCGATGCCAAAAAGAGGGAAACCCATGCTTGATAGAATCATTGAAAATTTTCTTAAAGGAGGTGATTTCCCATGTAATCTCATGAGCCTTATTCTTAGTGTTTTGCATCAATATATTCTTTTCCAGGACCTTTTTGGCATCCATGACAATACTGGTCCTATTAGTCACATTGAGATATTTCAATCCCTCCTTGGACTTTCCATTTAAGAACCTTATGATGTCATTAGCCATGTCTGGCTTGTTCTCTATCGCACTCGTTGTTCTATTTATGTCTTTAAAAACACCAATGATAAGATCAAGTTCATATTGGATAAGGGAGAAGTGAGACCAATTCTTGAATATTGTAGTATTTATGTTGTTTCAGATCTTATGTTTGACTCCCTTTGAATCTGGCTTTCTTGTCACCTTCATTTTTACCTAAGCCAATTCTTGTTGAGATTCCTCTTTGGGAGCGTTGACGTGATTTACGAGTACTTATCTACTATTCATTTGATCCTCTAACTCTACCACCCTTACTTCACTATATTTGAACCTATCTATGACAGTGCCTAACTCAATCTCCCTTACACTCAAATCAGACATAATTTTTGTTAGGCCTTCTTCTAGCTCAAGTGGACTAGTTTTCACTTCAGTTGACTTGGATTCCTACAATAGCTAATTTTCTTGGCCCTTCAAGATTTGATTTTTAGCTTGTAGGTACTCTTTAATCTCTCTGATTTCCACCAATTGTCGATACAACTACTCCTTTTCTTGGTGGATAACCTACTGCTCTTGAGTCTGTACATGTTGTACATTAGGGATATTCAACTTTTTATTAAGGCCCTTGATTTCATTGTCCTTTTGTAAGTGAAAAAATGACCCTATAGACATATAGAGGCATGATCTACTGCTCATTTCCATTATAATTTTGAGTGCACCACTTGACTAGCTCAGGGAAATGAGAAGTTTGGAGGACTGTGGATCGAGCAAGGTTCGAATCGCACAAGTACAAATAGTCTCTACTATAGTTAGCATCGTCCTGGGATCTTTGAATAAGTTGGTGGAGGTTAGGGAAGAACAAGGCTAGGTGAAAAAAATCTATGTCCCTATCTTCAAGGTGCTTGTGGGTCATCTATGGCTTTTGGGTTGTTCGAGGTAGAGTAGAGATTGATTTTGTTGCCATTTTATCGATTTACGAGTGAAAGTTATTACATGAGTAAAAAACTAGGTGCTCGGGCTTATAATTACCTTAATTAATAGTGGAAAGGTGTGTGTACAAGTCACTTTTAGCGGTCGATGTACAAACCTTTTCATGGCATCGTAATGCGAACAATAGTCTTATTTCAGGCTCGTGAAATGTTTTACCCCTTTTTTTATAATTTTGGATCCATGCATCACCTTTTCACTGGATACATCCTTTAAACCTTAAGAGAACGTGAAATTTGAGTGAATTCAACAGGGTCCCACGGACATGTGGCATGATACTATTAGTCTAGGTGTTTTCTATGTGACACCTCTGTAAGACCATCTGTCCTTGGGTTTAGATGACTCCTCAACATATTTTATATGATTAGGGTGGGACCCATGTCTAGGTGGAAGATTTGTATTAGGCCATGGGGGTGCCCAGCTAGCACAATCACCTGTCTTTTCCTCTGCCCAATGTACACCTATTATTTCATGCCAGCACCACTAGATGTCATGTCATCACCAGGTATGCAAGACACTTGGGTGCAGGTGGTGGATTTTCCCCAAAACCATAAATGGTTTCACTTTCCATGATAGGTGGTTTTCCAGGTACTTAGAGTGATGCAAAGTCAATAACAAATTGTTGCATGTTGAGGGAAAATATTCATATCACATCGTGGAGGGTGATTAATTAGTGTGCATGTCCACAATGTGAAATGAAAAATTTATTTACATAAAAATATTGATAGTTAGCCCACTTTCCATGGAAATCTTAGGAATTAAGTCATTAGCCAACAATTTTTTTCAATTCCCCTGCAAAATTTGGCATTGCACTAACATTGGCTCTAGCGGGGACAACATATCCCTATGATCTACTGAGAATTGTAGACTAAGTGCCTTTCCCATTGGGTTATGGAGTTTTTTCTTCAAAACCTATAAAAAATTTGTCTCCTATAGTATCTCGGATTTTTGAGAATGCTCAACAACTCAACACATTAGCACCATGTCAATATAGAGCTGAAATTCAAATTGAAAATTGAACTAGAAATGAAACATGCAACAAGAATGAAAACTAATCTACTAATGTATATAGTAGGAAAAATCCCTAGGGTTTAGTACCATAGAAAGTGTTTGAGAAATATACCATTTTCAGGAGCTCCCAATACTTCACCCTCCAAATGAGCAAGCTCATAAATGTTGTTATCTTGAATTGAAGAAATTTGGAAAGGTCCAATCCAGAGAATGACAAACTTTCCATGTTTCCCTTTGAATTATCTTTTGGCACCCCATTTTAGGACCATATATCCAGTCATAAAATTCCTTTCTTTGGATCTTTTTTCAAATATCCTCTTCATTCTTTCTCGATGCTCTTGAAACTTAGATTGCACAAATTCCTTTGTTTGTTGGACTTCTATCAAATGATTAATTCTTTTCTGCATATCATTTGACTCATCCTCTTCATTATGTAATAGTTTCATTACAGGGAGTTTCATTTCACATTGAACCTCTTTGTGCTTATCCTGTCTTCCCACAAATCACAATTTAGTTGGGAATCCCATGATTTCTTATTTTGTGACAACATTTTCTTGATAATTCCAGTTAATGTCTTGTTGGAAGATTCATCCAGGCCATTTCGTTGTGGATAATAAGAAGTTGAATGCCTAATTTATATATCATAATCTTGAAAAAAATGTACCATCTTGGTATATTTAAATGCCTTTGAATTATCTGTAATGATCTTCCTTGGGAAACCAAATATGGCTAAAATACTTTCCTTAAGAAATTTAATAATAACTAAATCAGTTGTTGCTCTAGTATGAATAACCTCTACCTACTTTGTAAAGTGATATGTGGTTGTCAAAATACATTTATGTTGGTTATTGGAGTTAGGATTGATCTCACCTTTGGAATCTAACCTCCACTGCTAGAATGGTTCTTCCACTTGGATAGGCTTGAGTGGTAATGACAACAATTTTTGTTTTCCTACAAAAATATGACACTCTACACATGTTCTAACAAGTAAGTTAACATCTAAACATAAATACAACCAATAATAACCAACCCTTAGTATTTATTATGAAGTAGCTCTCTAATCATGATGGCCACCACACACCCCTTTATGGAACTTACTAATTATGCGTTATGAGTAGAGTTTAACCTTGTACAATATTTACTGCAAACAAATTTTCAGTAAAAGAAAAAAAAACATACAATGGAAAATACACACATTACACAGAGATTTTTCTCCTAGAAACCCAAACTAGGAAAACCAACATATTCTATATTCATTCATAGTGATACATTGTTTACAATACAATATACATATAGGAGCCAACGACATCCAAAACCCTAACCCAATGACCTGGATTAATCAACAACCCTAATTCCTTAACTAGAAATAGAAAACCATCGACAAAAACCATTTTCAAAACCATGTGCCGAAAAACCGCCCAACAATGGACATGAAAATCAAGGCGACATGAAAAACGAGGAAAATATGCGACACGTTTCCCGAGGATTTTTTTTTATATCTGCAATGGTATTTGTGTGTTGCTTTATATTTTCTCACAACCCTCAAAATATCTCAGATAGGATGATTAGAATACTTTCATCCTAAGAGGCATTTTCTCATTTTGCATCAGACATTTAGGGTTTTAAAATGGATGAATTTTCAAAGGAGAAAAAATGCAATGTAAAAAGAATTGCTATGAATAAATATTGCAATGATTTAAATAAGAAAACATGCTGATCTAAATAGAATTCAACAGTTTAACACAATGGATTCTGAATTTGTGATAAACACATAATCTTTCTACACACATTCATCTATATTATTCAAAATGGAACGAAATTAGTCATAAAACATGAAATCAATTACAATCCAATGAAATACACCACACTTTTACAATGAATATGGTGCCAATATGTTGTCTTAATATTTTATTGATAAAAACCATAATAGAATTGTCAGAAGAGAAGATATGGTTTCACAAGAAGTATATTACAATGGAGGATAATACATGGAATGATTTACATGATGACACAACAAAGGTACATGAATATCTATGGCCTGCTATCTTCTTCTCATATTTATGTCCCATGTCTTGAGTTGTATTGATCTTACAACCCCGAGAACAAGATGCTCTTCAATCCTCACAGTGTTGAGCCTTGAACAATGCACCTTATTCTCCTTTATAAATGGAATTGTATGTGAAACAACTTCTTGAAACCACTTACTACTTTTTTTATTTAAACGGCTTCTTGTTTCTTGAATGGTATTTCCCTTAGCAATTTTTTTTACCTTTACTTGAAAAATTTAATGACAAAATTTATCCTTATTAGGCTGGGCATGTGCCACTTGTTTCTCCTTGTCTAGGCATCAATATCTTGGTAATTGGCACATATGATTCCACATTTTTCCCACTGTATATTCCTGTTTGTTTAGGTTCCTTGACACCTCATCTAAATTGGTTTATATTTCATATGATGGCTGGGGGAGATTTTTGAAAATAATCCTTAAATTGTGTAGCATCTCAAAATCACCATCCAACATGTCCATCACATCTTGCCTCTTAAGGGTTCCTTCAATATTTTCAAATATATTGTCATCGGTTCTCCTATCATCCATTAGCTTATGATATTTATTATATGAGTACATGTCTCCATTTCCATCCAAAAAAGGAGGGAAACCCATGCTTGATAGCATCATTGAAAATTTTCTTAAAAGATGTGATTTCCCTCGTAAGCTCATGAGCTTTATTCTCAACATTTTGCATCATTCTCTTCTTTTCCAGGACATTTTTGGAATCCATGACAATATTGGTCCTATCAGTCACATTGAGATATTTGAGCTCCTCCTTGGACCTATCATTCAAGAACCTTATGATGTCAATATCCAGGTTTGTCTTGTTCTCCAACTCACTGGTTGTTCTATTTATGTCCCTAAAAACAACAATGATCATCTCAAATTCATCTTGGATCAGATAGAACTAAGACCAATTCTTGAACACTATAGTATTTATGTTGTCCCATATATTATGTTTGGATCCCTTTAAAGTTGGTTTTCCAGTCACATTCATTTTTATATGAGCCAATTCTTGTTGAGCTTCCTCTTTGGCAGCGTTGAATTGATTTAAGAGTACTTATTTACTCTTAATTTGATACTCTAACTATGCCACCCTTGCTTCACTGTATTTGAGCCTATCAGTGATAGTGCCAAACTCAATCTCCTTTACACACAAATCATACATAATTTTTGTTAGATGTTCTTGTGGGACAAGTGGAGTACTTTTCACTTTAGTTGACTTAGTTGCCTGCAATAGCTAATTTTGATGTTCCTTCAAGCTTTGATTTTCATCTTGTAGGTCCTCTATAATATCTCTTCTTTCCACCTATTGTCATCACAACTACCCATTTTATTGATGGCTATCCTGCAACTATGGAGTTTTCCATCTATAGATGTTATATGTTACTCATTCCCCTTGTAATTTGTAGCACACCACTTGACTAGATCAGGGAAATGATATGTTTGGGGGACTATGGATCAAGTAAGGTTCAACTCCCACAAGTAAAAATAGTCTCTATCGTCAATAGCGTCAACCCATAATTTTGGAATAAGTTGGTGGAGGTCAGGGATGGATAGGGATAGGTAAAAAATGTCCCCATCCTTTTCTTCAAGGTGATCTTGGGTCATCTGTGTCTTTTGTGTTTCTTAGGGATGACTAGGGCTTGATTTTGTCACCATTTTATCGATTTATGAGTGAAAGTGACTGCCGGAGTAAAAAAATAGGTTTGCATGATTCAAATTACCTTAATTAATAGTGGAAAGGTGTGTGTACAAGTCACTTTCAGTGGTGGTTATACAAACCTTTTCATTGGCCTCATTATGCGAACAATACTCTTATTTAAGGTTTGTCACCCATTTTTTCCCCTTTTTTATAATTTTGGAGCCACACGTCACCTTCTCATTGGAAACATCCTTTAAATCTTAAGACCACACAAAATTTGAGTGACATCATTGATGATGTCAATAGGGTCCCACAAAAACATGGAAAGATACTATTGGTCCATGTGCTGTGTATAAGACATGTTGTCTATTCTAAAAGATGATTTCTCAAATGTTGTGATAAACTCTTCCATGGTACTAGACTATTTCAATTTTGTCAAACAACCTAGGGAGTGTCTATGAGTGTCAAAGCAGTCATAAATTTCAAGCACAAACTATGTCCAGGCTATATATCCTTGGCATGATTTTTGACGCCATTTCCACCATTGACATCATTTAGGATCCAAATATAGGACATTGTAACAAAGTTTGTCCAATTCATCAGTGATTCCATGCAAGGAGAAGTAGTGTTCCATTTGAGTGACCCAACCAGTGGGATCTGAGCCATCAATTTTGTTCACCTCCAATAGTGGAAGAAGGAGATCACGATGAGAAGGGTTGGACTAAAACTATTGGGAATTGGAGGAAGTTGTACCTTCGAGGTTAGAAGGTGGGTCATATGAGGAATGGATTCCAGGAATGGGAAGTAGAAAATGAGTTAAGATGAGATTCAAGGTGTGATGTAATCTGGATGGTGTTAACACTCTATAATTTCTCAGGCTGAAGAAGAAATGGGCAGAGGTAACTACAAAACCACTTTGGAGTCAAGGATCTAGCCATCCAACATTCAGAGAGGGATCTCTTTGTATGATTTAGCTTTGTTTGCTGGGAATTTTAGGCTAGGTATGATAGTACAATGTTTGGTTGGGACAACCCGGTAGGGCCAATGGGCAATGGATTCAAAGAGTCTGCATTCAATCAAGGTAGGTTCTAGAGAAAACATAACAGGGCAGGATAGGCACTTATGTTGGATTCTTAATATTGATGAGTGATTTGAAAAGCAAGTTGAGGGGATTGGATTATAACAGAGAAATTAATAATTCCAAAACTAACCCTCAAGAAGAAAACATTGAAATTATCCAAAGCCAGGAACATAGTGCACATCAAAACAAATTTTGTCCTTCAGTCTTATATTGAATAATTCCGATCGAAAAAACATAAAATTATAACAAAGAAAGGAGAAACATAAACAAAGGCAAATGTACTTCACCAACATAAATGACACAAGAATCCTGCAAATGCCTCAACTATATTACTGAAGTTTAAAAAAAAGAAAGGCTCTATGAGCTCTGCTACAATATCATTTTTATCCTTCAAAAAGATCCCAACTGATCCACACTTAATAATTCATAATCAGAAGTATTTATAAGTTGTTTACAATCATTTATGTCATTAATGAGCAGGATTAAATTTAGGAAAATCTAAAGTAACTATATCTTTAATTACAATAATATAGAACTGTCTCAGATCTGCTTCGAACTTCCAGTGTTGATTTGATGGAGGTTGTTTATGATTTTTCCTTTGATTTTTGTTGCATGGATTATCTTTGCTACTTACTGTGGCCACCTCTGAAAAATTGTGCCTTGAAATTTGGAGATGATTGGTTGCATGTTGATCCTCTGTTTCTAGGTGTCTCGAGTCATCTGATAGCTGGAATGAGGTTGAAGCTACCTCCATGAACTCTATTTACTATCCCTTCATCTTTGCCATTTATCCCTTTTGAATATTTCGCCTCCCTAAATTCTGAAAAATAGGGTCCAAGTAAGTCTTCGATTCTCCCAATATAAGATGTCTATGTAAAATCTGGGGGATATTTTGTAAATCAGCGTGTTCTGAGAAAAAACCGAGACAGGTTTTTTGAAATTCATCTCCAGTTGTCCCGAATCTGGGTTTGAAGAATATGTGTTGAACAGGAAAATCCAGAATCCCGAAAAATAACGCTTAAAGATGTTGTCTATTCTCCCAAACCATGGTACCTATGAAAAAAATGAAAGAGATTATTGGATTTTATCCCTTTACGGAGAAAAACCTCTTTTGGGTTTCAAAAATATGCCTTTGTTTTCCCAGAACATGCCTTGGAAGATAACTGGTCAAAAACGGTTTTAGGAGTGGTTTTCAAAAGGGGGAGAGTGGATTCCGGATGAAATCCAGNGGGGGGGGGGGGGGGAGAACGAAATCCCATGGAGGTGACAAGTGGACATGGTGGTTTCACTTTTCAGACCCCCCTTGGTCGAGTGACATAAGGGTGGAGTCCAGAATATGGGAAAGTTTTATTTTGTGTTATTGTATTTTGTTTTTATTTGTTTTGTTGTTTTATATTGTTTTGTATTATTATATGCATTTTTTATTTTTTAAATTGTTTTATTTTAAATAATGTTTAATTTTGTTTAATATTGTTTTGTTTAATTTTTAATTAATGTTTAATGTTTAATATATTATTACACTAACCTAATTTTTATCCTAAATACACTAACCTAATTAAATTAACTTTACTAAGCTAATTAATATTAACAATGCCACTAACCATTCATTATTAACTTATTGTTTTTTTAGCCTAAGCTTGTTTATTCATGTAGGGACAAAATTGGCGGAGGGGTGAAGAAATGGAGGGTGATGGAATGAAGGGTGCAACAGGGTGATGAAGGATCAAGAGAAATGGATGGAGGGAGAAAAGAAATCAACTGAGCCCAACAAGCGAGGTGTCTTCATCATGAGAGAAATGCCAAATAGATAGTTGAATAATCAAGTCACCTATAATTATAGGACCCTAACATAGGCTCCACCTGGGGATGGAAACTCTTTCAAGAGGTGACAAGAACCATAGAAATCTGAATTTGCAAACTCGTGCCTTATCTATTGGGTTGATCCCAAAAATTTATTCTGCAACCTATACATGTTTTGATCCTTCAACTGAAACCAAATCAAACTGAAGACTAAAATTTGAAATGCACGCTAAACTGGAAACTGTATTGCAATTTGAAATTGAGATTGAAAAAATTGTTGAAAGGGATGTTCAAAGAGATGAGATTATTTGCACACTGCTACTTACCCTACACTATTGAAAATCATGTTGAAGCAAATAATACAAAAACGTCAATGAAGCCAGTCAAGTAGTTGGTGAAACAAGTGGACTGCTTGAATGCTTGTTAGCATAATCGAAAGGACAACTTGACCTTTTATCCACAAAACTGCAAAGTGTAATGGCCACTGCTGAAAACATGATTGATCATTTATGCTGAAAATATATTCCATGTAGTCTGCTAAGGGATCAGGAAAGAAACGACCTATTTCTTGACTTTCAACAAATTTATGGTCATAATTGGGTATGGTACATATGCTTTTTACATCATTATACAGTTCCTGATATGGCTGCAAATTTTCTGCCGAACTTTGAAATGAGACTCCTGCTGAACAAGACCATGAAGATGGCTTCTTAATTAATTCTATATCATAACTAATTTTAATCTCATAGTTGTCCAATGGAACAAGACTTTGACTACACAGATCATCCAACACATCAGCTATTGGATCCTGTCGAAACTGGGATGACTGTTGCATTGGTTCCAATGACACTTCATAGTTTTCTATGTGCTTATCATTTAGGACATGATCAAGATTCTTCTTTAAAAACTGAAATGAATTAAAGCTTAATGGTACATAATTATTTTGGATTAACTCCTACTCTGTTTCAGGCTCTAAGATTTTATCTGGAATTTGAAAATCAATGTAGCTCAAGGGCTGCAATTAATATGGGTATAGATCAATTTCCATATCATCAATGACATCTTCAAATGATTGATAAGAACATTCTCCATCCCTACTATTGACAACTTGCTTATAGTTTTCTCTCAAAATTGGAAATGAAGCGAAACATAAGGGCAACGACTTTCCACTTACTTTGATATTTTCTGCATTTTCCTCATTGCTGTTATAATTAATATGCACATGATGATCATCATATTTGAGTTGTAACTAAGCTACCTTCTCCCAAAATCATGCCACTGGTTTCTTTGAACAATTAGCATCCATTTCAACCATATAATAATCATCATACTGATCATACTTGGGTAGATTATCCAAGTAAGAAAGGTCATCAATCATACACATTATATCAGGTGATGGCTCTTCTACGATCTGAATTGGATTTTCATCTGTGTCCATGTTATGAATTGAATACATAAAATATCTTTTTGTGGTCTAGGACCCCAAGGGTGAGATGCAAAATAATTGGGAATAGTGACATTTTCTTTCTCTATAACCAATGGAACATGATGTCTTTGAACAACAAGTTCTTCTCTTGTCATAACTTTCTGCATCATTTCTTTCATTGTGTTGGTCAAAATGTCTAGTTTTGCTTCTAAATATTTCAACTGCTCCTTTGTTATTTTCTTCCTATCTTCTACCTTGATCTTTGAACTTTTGATCAAAAAATTAGCTTCCACACTAATTGCATTGTCCTGCATCTCCTTAAGTGTAGTAGTGTTCCTTTCTCTCAATTGAAATGCCATATCTAGATAAAAAACATCTGGGTAGTGTAAGAGAGCTAAACCAGGAGGAGGTTTGATATTAGCTGGCATTGAATTGTAAAATTGATTGAACCTCGATGAAAAGCGTTGCACTATTTCTCCTGGATGTCTTTTCAAATGATCATACTCTTCTAAAATAAGAAAAAGATTTCTCTTGATCTCCCACTTACCAAGGAAGACTTCTACAAACTGATGAAATTTGGATATGCTTGCAGTTGACAAACTTTTGAACCATTCCTTAGCTTTATCTTGAAAATATAGAGCAAAAAGTCTGATGTAGACATCATTTTCCTCAACCTCAAAAAGATCAAGACAATTCTCAAAACCCTGAATATGTTTCTCAGCAGTGATGTTACCATATTCTCCATCAAACCTGGGAAGATATTTGTAATAATTTGTAGGGAAATCATTGAGTATAGGAGGTAATACAAGGGGCTTGTATCTATCTAAAATATTTACAGGTGTAGGAGTATGTACAAGGACTGTAAAACTAGGCTTGATCTCTTGAGGCTCATCAGGTTGAATTTGATCAACATAAGTTTCAGCAATATGGTCTTGGCCGAGATCATAAAAAGAGAAGAAATAATTAACAATAAAACCTATTATGTCTTGGATAAAATTCCAACTTGCATACCTGATATTTTCAGATTGTCTTGTCATGTTTCAGTTTCTTCCTCTAGTGGAGTCCTTGAAACTAATTGGAGTTGATTGGAGTCGCTAGGTGGATGATTCATCCTTCTTGTGTTTGATCACGGTCCACCATCAATAATTAGATCTGGGACTTGATATGATTTTCTGAGGAAGGTTCCCCAGTATGGTCGCCACTATGTTAGCACTCTATAATTTCTCAGGCTAAAGAAGAAATGGGAAAAGGTAACTACAAAACCACTTTGGAGTTAAGGATCTAGCCCTCCAAGACTCAGAGAGGGATATCTCTATATGATTTAGTTTTGTTTGCTAGGAATTTTAGGCTAGTTATTATAGTACATGGTTTGGTTGGAACAACCAGGGAGGGCCATTGGGAAATGGAGTCAAAGAGTTTGTGTTCAATCAAGGAAGGTTATACAGAAAACATAACAGGGAAGGATAGGCACCTATGTTGGATTCTTAAGATTGATGAGTGATTTGAAAAGAAAGGTGAAAGGATCGGATTATACCAGAGCAATTAAGAATTCTGGAACTAACCCTCAAGCATAAAACATTGGAATTATCGAAATCCATGAACATAATGCACATCAAAAAAAAAATTGTCCTTTAGTCTTCTATTGAATAATTCAGATTAGAAACACATAAAATTATAACAGAGAAAGGAGAAACATAAACAAAGGAAGATGTACTTCACCAACATAAATGACACAAGAATCATGTAAATGCCTCAACTGTATTCCTGAAGTTTTAAAAGAAAGAAGGCTCTATGAGCTCTACTACAATATCAGTTCCATCCTTCAAAAATATCCCAACTGATCCACACTTAATACTTCATAATCATAAGTATTTATAAGTTGTTTAAAATCAATTCTGTCTTTAATGAGCAAGATTAAATTTATGAAAATCTATACTAACTATATATTTAATTACAATAATAAAGAACTGTCTCAGATCTGCTTCAAACTTCCAATGTTGATTTTATGAAGGTTGTTTATGATTTGTCCTTTAATTTTTGTTGCATGGCTTATCTTTGCTGTTGACTATGGCCACCTCTGAAAAATCATGCCTTGAAATCTAGAGATGATTGGTTGCATGATCATCCTTTGTTTCTAGGTGTCTCGATTCATCTGAAATCTAGAATGAGGTTGAAGCTACCTCCACGAACTCTATTTACTGTCCCTTCATCTTTGCCATTTGTCCCTTTTGAATATTTCGCCTCCCTAAATTATGAAAAATAGGGTCCAGGTAAGTCTTTGATTCTCCCAATATGAGATGTTTGTGTAAAATCTGGGGGAGGTTTTTGTAAATCAACTTGTTCTTAGCAAAAAAATCTCTCAATGTTTTTCAATTCATCTCCAGCTGTCCGGGATCTGGGTTTGAAGAAGATGTGTTGAACAGGAAAATCCAGAATCCAAAAAAATAGGCCTTAAAGATTATGTCTATTCTCCCAAACCATGGCACCTGTGAAAACACTGAGAGAGGTTATTGGATTTCATCCCGTTTTGGAGAAAACACTCTTACAGTTTTCGAAAATACGCCTTTGTTTTCCCAGAACGCGTCTCAAAATATAACTAGTCAAAAACGGTTTCGGGAGTGGTTTTTGGAGGGGGGAGAGTGGATTCTAAACCCCGTAGGGTGGTAAGTGGTATTAAGGGGGGGGGGTCTGAAGTCCCGTTGATGTGACAAGTGGCCATGGTGGTTTCAATTTTCAGAACCCCTTGGTTGAGTGACGTAAGGGGGGGTCCAGAATATGGGAAAGGGAAAGGGTTTTAAACATAGGATAAAATTTGTTTTAGTTTTTATTTAATTTCTTTTTGTTTTGTTTTTGTTTTACATTTTATTTTGTCTTATTGTATTTTGTTTTTATTTGTTTTATTGTATTTTGTTTTTATTTGTTTTATTCTTTTATATTGTTTTGTTTTATTATTTATATGTTTTATTTATTATATGCATTTTTTTATTTGTTTTAATTTT
>ML795567.1:18515-51352 GCA_009831015.1 Picea engelmannii | reverse complement strand
AAAACTTAAAATATTTAACTTTCTCCTCTAACCAAGGAAATATAAACTATATCTATTTTCCTAAATAAACCCGTTAATATTGGTCACCTTTCATAAAACATTTTATATTATTGTAGTGCACTCTCCTTTATTTTACACATTGTGAGTGCTTTAAACATTCAACCTTCACCAATCATATGCATTGTAAGTGATTATGTACAATTTTTTCTCTACTATCCACATGCTTATATTATATTATTAAATTCACTTATTCGTCGCTCATTTATCTATATGTAAAGATATTATATTATTAAATTCACTCATTTTTTCTCTACTATCCACATGCTTATATTATATTATTAAATTCACTTATTCGTCGCTCATTTATCTATATGTAAAGATATTATATTATTAAATTCACTCATTTATCTATATGTAAAGATATTTTCTATATAAGTGTAGAGAGGTATCCAACAAACAAAGTTATCTACATGTAAAGATATTTTCTATATAAATATACAGAGAGGTATCCAACAAACAAATTAAATATAACATTTGCATAATCTTGATTTTATAACTTAGTGTTTAAGACTTATCCTAAAGTTTAGGTGTCTTAAAGAGCATAGTAGTTTATCAAAATTATGATCTTATATATTATTTTTTGCTTGACTCAAATTTTTTCATTTAGTCTCGGGTTCATAGTATTGGCAATAGAAGTAAAACAAAACATAAAAAAACAAAACATCAATAAATAAGATTAAATTGAGAACAACAATCAAACAATCGACACATTACAATAGTCAGCACAAACATACAACCATCCTCCCCTTATATACACATTGCACTCCACAATATTGTGTCTTGCTCACACACTCCACACACATTTCACTCTCACCTCTATTGGTATGCTCATATATATAACATCTCTCAAACAATTAAACAAACTAATTATAATTAGATCCACTAGTTACACAAACTGTTAATAGAAGAGTGCATGCATGCACATTCTAAATATAGGTGCATGCATGTGCATGTTGGGAAATTCGTTGGCATGTTTCCAACAATCTCCACCTTGAAAACAATTTATTTGATATATCATTCCTTTAATTAATTCATCACCTTTTCTGCAAGCCAAGAGAATCCAAACACTGTCACAACTCTGTAACTTCTCTAACAGTACTATTACATGAACATGTCTACACGATTCGCTCCAGTATGGACCATTTTTTATCCAGGTGGATATTGGTGGCCACCCACCTATTCCAACTAGCTCCTCTTATCTGTTTTTAGTTCAACATGTTCTTCTATACTTCTTTGTAATTGTGGGTTCTACACTTATGTTGTTTTCTGAATCCCTACACATCTTCCAAGTGGATACTGGTGGAATCTCACCTAATCCAATTGGATTATTTTGTATGTTTTCATGTTAGCACATCTTGTTGTACTTCCAAGGTCGTTTTGGAGCCCTAAATAGTGTTTTTTTGACTCTCCACAATCAAACTGTAAACTGAGTCAGATTTTGATGGAAGAATGTGTAGCTCTCTGAAAGACCTTTCCAGCAGGCTATCGCGCGCCTAAAACAGAGGTTGTATGCAAAAGTTACGACCTTGGAAAGTTGAGGTACCAACTTACCCATACGGGTCCACATGACTTTTGGCGTTTCACCTCCTAGAGTTAGGTTTTTGGATGTCTAGGGTTTTGACATTCATGAGTAATATCAAAAAGGCCTATGAAGCCTCATTGTAATCATTCTTCTCAGACGGATGTGCGTAGCAGCCACATCTCTTCTCAGAGATAGCTACCACCATTCAAACAAGTGTTTCAGTTCTGCAGTTTCACAGTTTCAGCCTATTTCATTTATTCAGTAGAAAATATTGTTCATTGGATATATGTGTTGTTCTTCATATCTCTGTGTTTATTGTATTCAATCTATTAATCAGTTCGTTCTGCTCCCAAATCCAGATCAATGGTATGAGAGTGGTCTTCTCTTCATTTATTTTTCTTCGTGCATGTCCTCGACAAGATCTAGGTACAAGAAGTTTGGACTCAAACCAATTGAGTTGTTGCAAGATCAGTTGTGTCGAGCCCGACAAAAACCCATGGGAGATGAAAAGAAAGATGATGGAGCAGGAGATCCTTTTAAAATTTTGCTCGAGGAATCCCTTGCACGACAAAGGAACAAAATGATGGACAACTTTGCGTAGATCCTTCGACGATTTCCCACAGGAGAAACATCTTCATCAAGTGGCCATGCAACCCCCTTCAAGGTACAGGTAAATTTTGATATTCCATTATTTGAAGTACTAATAGATGCGGATTCTGTATATAAATGGTTGAATATGCTCGAAGGGTATTTTTCGGTCCACAATTTTTCCGATAGGGAAAATATTACTTTTGCACTCCTCAAGGCCGCCCCCCATGTTAAGGACTGGTGGGACACTTACTTTGAGCAAAGGGCCATAGAGAAATATGCAATATTTATGGTTTCCCCTACATGAGATTCCTTCTGGGATTCCATTAAAGAATAATACTACCCTGTTGGAAGCTACGAGGATAAATACACCATATGGACCACCCTGCGTCAAGAAAGGGACCAGACAGTACCATATTTCAACAATATTTTCCATACCCTGCACACCAAATTGAGTATCAAAGACTCTGAGTGACATCTAGTGCTCAAATACCGCAGTTGTTTTCATAGATACATTCAAACAAAAATGGAGTTTCTGGACATTAATTCATTGGGTATGACTTATAGATATGTTGTCAAGATCGAGCATAAATTTAACCAAAAGAGGAGAGAGTTTGGATATGCAAACTCCTCACAGCTGAAGTAGGGAAAAGGCGGCCCCAACCCACACAACAAGGGATAGAGAAAAGAAGGCCACTCTCAGGAAAACTAGTCCAAGCTACAACACAAGAAGGGCAATGAGAAGACGAAGAAGGACACGAGAAAATTGTGTGAGTACCATAAAATCCCTTGGCAGAACACTGAAGAATGTCGCTCCAAGCAGTAACTCGTGTTCGAGCTGAACGCTTCCGAGTCAGAGGTCGATTCTGATTCTGAATCAAATCCCGAAGGAGGGAAGAATATTATCGATGTTGAACCCAGTGCCACTGTCGCTACCACCAAAGTTCGTCCGAGTGAACCAAAAGAAGGGGAACACCTCTTTCACTCACAGATGTGGGTAAAGGGGGCTTTGCTTCATTTCATTGTCGATAGCGGCAGTCAGAAGAAATTTATTTTAGCAGAGGTCGTCAAATGACTGGACCTACCAACAACACCACACCCGCAACCCTACACCATTAGTTGGCTTCACCAAGGAAGAGATCTTTGTGTTAGACCTTTTAGGACAACCATATTTGTGGAAGCGTCATGTTGTATATGAGTCTAGACCCCACAGTATTATTATTACATTGGGTAGACAATTGTACATGATACCATAGGTAGCGCTGCCTACTGATATTTCTTTAATCTCTACTAAGCAATGCAGTAAGGTCATTTCATAGACTCAGAAGTTCATATTCTTTGTGATTCGTGCTCACAGTAAGTAGAAGGTCATCGCCACATCTGTGGCCTCTACACAGAGCCTCTCTTTGCATCAGAAGAAAGTGGACGAGATCGTGGAAGAATGCAAAGACATCTTATCCTCACCCATCGGGGTACCGATGCACTGCCAAGACAAGCATCCAATTGATCTAACCCCCGATACACCTCTACCTAATGGACCAGTATATTGTTGCTCGGTGATGGAAAATGATGAAATCAGGCGTCAGATCCAAGAGTTTCTTCAAAAGGGGCACATTAGACCCAACTCCTCCCCTTGCAGAAGCCCGATTGTACTGGTGCAGAAGAAGGATGGGACTTGGTGACTCTGCATTGATTAAAGAGCCTTAAACAAAATTACAGTTAGGAACTGGTACCCAATTCCCAGGATTGATGACCTTCTTGACCAACTCAAGGGGGAAAAGTTCTTCAACAAGATTGAACTAAAGTCTAGCTACCACCAGGTTCCCGTCAAACCAATTGATGTCTCGAAGACAACCTTCAAATCTAAACCAGGTCTCTTTGAATGGTTGGTCATTTCCTTTCGCTTAAAAAATGAACCAACCACTTTCATGAGGTTGATGGATGATGTATTGAGACCCTTCACCAACTCTTTTGTGGTGGTATATTTGGATGAAATCCTCTTCTTCAATAGAACTTGGGAGGAGCACATGTGACATATTCAACATGTTTTGAGCACTCTGTGGCAAACACAATTTATATTCCAACTTGAAAAAATGCTCTTTTGGCATGAACAAGTTCCAATACTTGGGATACATTGTTTATGAGCATGGGGTACATGTTGATCTAGCTAATATCCAAGTCATCCATGACTGTCCAGTCCCGACCACACTAACCGAGATCCAGAGCTTCTTGGCACTAACTAACTTCTACTGACGACTTGTGTTGGGATTCTCCCATATTGCATGGACCCTCATCCAGGTGACCAAGGGCGGTGGCAGTGAAAATTTTGTGTGGGGGAAGGAAAAACAACGGGCATTCGATGATATGAAGAATCACATGTACTCAACTACAGTAATCTCCTTGCCCAATCTACAACAACCATTCGAGATTGAGACAAATGCATCTGACTATGTTGTAGGTGTAGTTCTCACCCAACATGGTCATTTGGTGGCATACCATAGTGAGACACTCTCAGATACTGTCTGGAAATACCCCACCTATGACAAGGAAATGTATTCCATTGTACAAGCATGTCGTCAATGGAAACATTACATTCTAGGAAAGGAGACGATCATCCACAATGATCACCAGCCTCTGTAGTTCATACATACATGGGGGAAATTGCAGAACGACCACCATCAGAAGTGGTCCACCTACCTACAACAGTTCCATATCAACATCAAGTATAGGACAAGGATCTCAAATCGTTTCATTGACTACCTCAGTTGACCTCTTGTGGATGCACTCACCATTGTGCTCCATTCATGTGGACATGAGGCATCTGAGTGGCCCCAAATTTATCAGCAAGATCCATAATTCACCACTACCTATCATCTCTTGGGTACCGACGCGACTATCACCGATTTTTTCATTTAGGATGAACTATTATTCCATCTGGGCCATATCTGTGTTGCTACAAGCAAGCGTGAAAAAATGATTTGGGAATACCACTACAGTCGGATGGGAGAACATTTTGGCATGGATAAAACTGTGGTCGTTCTTAGAAAAACAAATTGCTAGTCAAAACTTCGACAGGACGTCAGCAAGTATATGAGATCTTGCACTGCTTGTGCCATTTCCAAGCCATCCATCAAGAAGAAAGGATTATACACCCCTCTTCCTACTCCCGAGAAGCCTTGGGAATCCATCTCAATGGATTACATGTCTGGCCTTCCATCCACCAAGCAAGGAAATGACTGTGTATTGGTGGTCGTTGATCGATTTTCAAAGATGGCCATTCTCACATCCTACAAGAAGAATATCACAGCGGCATATACTGCCAAGCTCTTCTTCGAATGAGTTTGGGTACATTTTGGGATACCACAGACCATCATCTTCGATCGGGATAGCAGGTTCCTTAGCACATTTTGGTCGATTCTCTGGTCACTGTTGGACACCAAGCTCACTAAATCCACTCCTTTCCACTCGCAAATAAACGACCAAAGAGAGGTCGTCAATCAGATGATTGTGCACATCATGCACATGTACAACTCTAAGCATCCACATAAATGGGATGAGATGCTCCCATATGTTCAAGACAGTTACAACATGGCTCTCCATAGCTCCACTGACCATAGCCCATTTCAAGTGGGGATGAGATTCCAACCCTTGGGTCCCATTGATGTTTCACTACCTCTTTCCACCACATAGACGAACTCTTCCCATGTTCAGTATGAGATCGACAAAGCCACCAGATTCATTAAGAGGATTCATCGAATCCGCCAACATGTCCAAGAGATTTTGCATAAATCCAATGCTAAGTACAAGCAGCTCCATGATCAACACAACGCACCACACCAATTTTAGGTTGAAGGCAAAGTCTGGTTACATTTGCAGAAGAAGAGTCTCGCAGGGCCTCATTAGAAGCTCCGCTCACTTCGCTATGGCCCTTACATTATCACCAAGGCTATGGGTAGCAATGATTTTTAGCTCAACACTCCACCCTTCCTTGGCCTACATCCAATGTTTAATGTATACCTCCTTCGACCATATTTTCCACCATTATTGGACACTTCAGAGATCGCATAAAAACTGACACCATCATAGCTCAAATCTGACTACATGGAACAAGCATCAAGTGATCAAATAGTGGACACACAGGTCAAGGGCACACACCAACAAAGGATCCAACTTTATCAGGTTCTCAAGGCAGGGAAGCTCCTACACAAAGGAAAGTGGCTCACCTAGGGCCAAATCCAACAGAATTTTCCTCACCTGATGGGGGAAACATTTTGACCACCATGAAACACCACATCGTGTACATGTCCATACTTACCCAATAGATTCTTGCATTCTTGCAAGACATAACTTGAGGTAGGTCTCCTCTTTTCAAAATATCATGAATCATAACCACAGACTAAATCACTGCAACCATTGTAGGTGATACTTGTGATTCTATGTTTGAAGAACTCATTTCCATGCTCTTCACCTGGTTTTTCCATGTGTCTACTGACAACACCAATTTCTTATGAAATGTTGAACATTTCTCATTGCAATCATCAAAAAACTTCCTACTAGCATATAATACTTGAGAGATATAACCCTTTTCTTCTTCATCAGTTATGACATAAACATGAAGAAAATTACAATGGAAAGCCAAAGGGATTTTACCAGTTTTACATTATTCATATCGAATTTCCTGAGTATCTTCACCACATACTTTCGTTATGATAACCAAGCTTACCATATTTACTCTCTCTGTGTATTTCCATGCCCAAGATTTATTTTTCTTCTCCCAGATCCTTCATAACAAACGTCCTAACTAACTAAGCCAAATTGTTGACCTCAACCATGCTTGTGCTTGAAACAAGAATAACATATAACACCAAGATAACCAATATACCATAAACACAATGGTTATACTCACTTCTTGTAAAATATGGCTCACCATGAAGGAATCAAACATCCTGTACCATTTTTCTAGCATGCTTCAGGCCATACAATGATTCTTGAGTTTGCAAACAAATCTTCTTTTGCAATTTTGAACTAACCATTCTAGTTATTCCAAATACATCCCCTTATCCAAAACACTCCATGTAAAACAATTTTAACATATAGTTGTACTAACACAACTAGTGTTAACACAACATGAATAGAAAAAAGCTTTTATCAACTGGTGAAAAACTTTCATGGAAATGAATACCTTCCAAATACCTTTCTGCTACTAGTCATGCTTTGAACCTTTCATCTTTTACTATGTTTGATTTTATAAAAGGATATTCATCAAACACTGCATCTTTGTCCATGATGATTCTATGGGTAGTATGATCCCATAGTCTTCACCCCTTAACATCATCACCATATCAAAGTTGTACATGTTTGATCCGGGTCCTACTTAGAGCGCTGATAAAAAACATAGGCATCGCAACCGAATAATTTCACATTTGAGCAATTACCATATGACTTGTTCATACCTCTTCTTGGATATTCATGTCTTTTGCAACTGATGGTGACCGAGTTACCAAATAGCTCAGCCGCTAATGTCCACAACTATTGTTGCAACTTGGCATTATTGAACATGCCTATTCGAGGTCAACTTCCTTGCAATAATTTCCAAGTTCCATGGATATCAACCTTCCTTCATCATATATTCTCAAACACTTGATTGACTTGCCAACACATCAACCTTTCTACATAGCCACTTTTCTAACCTAGACACACTGCTCCACCTCGAACTTTTCATTCGAACAACTTTGACCAAATCCATCCAAGCTAACCTAGGTGAACCTTTGCCACTCACCTCAAGGGACTTCACACTGGAGTTTCAGTGCTTCACCTTAACATGAAACTCTAACACTTACTAGGGAGCATCGATATCCTGAAACTCACTCAATCACACCTTATGTTCTTAGAAATTATCTGGTATTTTCAGTACTTCGGTCTACTTGTTCTTACGTTCCAAAAACACGTCCAAAGGTTCTTACGCTCATAGAAAACTTGTACATAATTATCCTTGGATCACCTACGACACCTACTCTACCTGCTCTGATACCACTTGTTGGGAAGTGAAAGAAACACAGAGCATCAAAAATAAATATTAAACCGAGAGCAACAATCACACAATTCACATAGTGATTTATGTGGAAACCCAAAGAGGGAAAAAACCACGAGCAAATATAATTGCTATTCTTATTATTCAAGGGAGAATTAAAATAGCCAACACAAGCATACAAACATCCTCTCCTCACATACACATTTCACTCCACAGTATTGTGTCTTTCTCATACACTCTACACATTGCGCTCTCACCTTTATGGGTATGCTCATATATATAGCATCTCTCAAACAATAATAGAAATTGATTATAATTAGATCGACTAGTTACACAAATTGTTAATAGAAGAGTGCATGCATGCACATTCTATATATAGTTGCATGCATGTGCGTGCTAGGAAATTCGTTGGCATGTTTCCAACAATCTCCACCTTGACAACAATTTACCTGATATATCATTTCCTTAATTAATTCATCACCTTTTCTACAAGCCAAGAGAAGCCAAACACCATCAAAGCTCCACAACTTCTATGAAAATACTATTATGTGAACATGTCTACATGATTCGCTCTAGTATGGACCATTCTGCCTCTATTAGTAACCTGTCTTATAAATTGATACACTAGTCCATTTTGATATGCTGAACTGTTAGTCAAAAGCACAACTCTTTGACCACCACAGAACACCACATCCTGTACCTGTCCATACTTACCCAATAGATCATTGCATTCTTGCAAGACATAACCCGAGGTAGGTCTCCTCTTGTCCAAATCTCATGAATCATGACCATAGACTAAATCACTGCAACCACTGTAGGTGATACTTGTGCTTTTGTGTTTGAAGTACCCATTTCCATGCTCTTCACCTGGTTTTTCCCTGTGTCTACTAACAACACCAACTGCATGTGAAATGTTGACCATTTCCCATCACAGTTATAAACAAAATTTCTACTAGCATATAATACTCGAGACACATAACCCTTTTCTTCTTCAGCATTTAAGACATAAACTTGAAGAAAAATTGCAATGGAAAGCCAAAGGGGTTTTACCGGTTCCACATTATTCATACCAAATTTCCCTAGTATCTTCGCCACATAGTTCTGTTGTGATAACCAATCTTACCATATTTCTTGTCTCTATGTATTTCCATACACAACATTTATTTTTCTACTCCCAAATCGTTCATAACAAACATCCTAACCAATTGAGCCAACCTGTTGACCTCAACCATGCTTTTTCTTGCAAAAAGAATAACATATAACAACAATATAATGAATATACCATAAACATAATGGTTATACTCACTTCTTGTAAAATCTTTCTCACGATGAAGGAATCAAACATCCTATACAATTTACCTAGCATGCTTCAGGCCATATAATGATTCGAGTTTGCAAACAAATCTTCTTTTGCGATTATGAATAAACCATTATGGTTGTTCCAAATACATCCCCTTATCCAAAAAAATCCATGTAAAATAGTTTGAAAATCTAGTTGTACTAACACAACTAGTGCTAACACAACATGAATAGAAACAAGATTTTAGCAACTGGTTAGAAACTTTCATGGAAATAAATACCTTCCAAATACCTTTCTTCTACCATTCATGCTTTGAACCTTTCATCTTTTACTATGTTTGATTTTATAAAAGAAGATTCATCAAACACTTCATCTTTTTCCATAATGATTCTGTGGGTAGTATGATCCCACAGTTTTCACCCCTTAATTTCATCACCATATCAAATATCTACCTGTTTGATATGGGTCCTACTTAGAGTGATGATAAAATCCATAAGTATCACAACCGAATAAATTCACATTTGAGTAATTACCAGATGACCTACTCATACCTCTTCTTGAATCTTCCATTCTTTTGCAATCGATGGTGACTGATTTACCAGATATCTCAACCACTTCTATCCACAACTATTGTTGCAACTTGGCATTACTGAACATGCCTATTCGATCTCATCTTCCTTGCAATACTTTCCAAGTTCCATGGATATGAACCTACCTTCATCATATATTATCAAACACTTGATTTCCCTTCCAACACATCAACCTTTCTCCAAACCCACCTTTCTAACCTAGACACATTACTCCACCTCAAACTTTGCATTCAAACAACTTTGACCAAATCTGTCCAACCCAACCTAAGTGAAGATTTGATTCTCACCTTTAGGGACTTTACACTGGAGTCTCAATGCTCCACCTTAACATGAACATTCCCTTGACCAAATCCAACCAAGCCGTCGAAGTAAGCCTTCACTAATTACCTCCAGGCTCATTTACAATGGATTTCACCAAGCCTTTTAAAGGCTTCATTACATGCAATCCATGGACACAATAACTTTGACCAAATCCATCCAACCCAACCCAAGTGAAGATTTGATTCTCACCTCCAGGGACTTCACACTGGAGTCTCAGTGCTCCACCTTAACATGAACATTCCCTTGACCAAATCCAACCAAGTCGTCCAAGTAAGCCTTCACTAATTACTTCCAAGCTCATTTACAATGGATTTCACCAAGCCTTTTATAGGCTTCATTACATGCAATCCATGGACAGAATACCACATGATACCCAAAAAACATGGACTCAAAAAAAAAACACCTTCTTTGAGATAAAAACTATATTTAACTCATTAACTCTTTCACCGAGTCAAGGTTAACCCAACATACATGCCCCCCACATATTCAATCTACCTAAATCTATGTCTATACTTTTCATAGGTAACCTAATAAACTAGGTGTACACATCCATATCCAGGTCTTACATATATATTCTCATTTACATGCAATCAATAATTTTTACAACTCCAAATTAAATGCAATTTTTTTTATTTTATTTCATGGTGACTCAACCATCACTTCCCTACACCTTCTATGTGAACACAGGTGGTGAGACACAACAGATAGACAAAACTTCATCAACCATACCTGTAGCTAAATTTTCTTCTTTTGTGGAGTCCTCTTTGGATGCTTCTTGTATTTTCCAACAATCCTTCTTGAGATGCCAAGATTTTTCATAGAACCAACATTTTCCCTTACCCTTACTATCTTTTGACTTAGACCTTGCTTTACCTTTCTGATCTTGACCTCCTTCTGTAGATCAACCTTTGACCACCATTGCTTCTGTTGTTGAGGTTTATTTATTGGATCTTCTCCTCATCTCCTCAGACAACAAAGCTCCCACAATAGTGTCATAATCAATGTCATCCGTTGAGATAAACCACATAGTTTTGACTAGATAATCCCAAGACTTAGGAAATGAACACAGTAGTGCAATCGCCTTGTCCTCATCTTCATATGTTACGTCCATACTAGATAGTTGACAAATCAGAGTATTGAAAACATTCAAGTGATCAACAATTTGCGTACCTTCTTTCATCCGCAATATGTACAACTGCCTCTTCAAGAATTATGTTCGTCAAGGAATTTTTCATATACAGATTCTCCAGTATGTTCCACAAACCTGCAGTTGTCTCCTTTTCAACGATGTTAAAAATCACTACATCGACCAGACACAAACGAATGGTATTGAGGGATCCTGCATCCATATCTTCCTAGTCCTCGTCTATCATTCTTGCCACTTTCTTTGTCTTTCTATCCAACGCCTTTTTCAATCCTTGTTGCACAAGCAGATCCCGCATGTTGATCTTTCATAGCGCAAATTTATTCTTGTCGCTGAATTTCTCCACCTCAAACTTAGAACTTTGCACTTTCGCCATTAGCAAAAAACTCCAAAACCACTTATTAAACTGAGCCCTTTTTTAGTGGAGGAGTATTATTATATTTAAGGCTAAACCCCCAAAATATAAACTTTAATTAAAAGGTTTTTTAAAAAAAGGTTTATCAAAAAACCTTTTATTAAAAAAAAAACCTTTTACTAATCCCTTCCACCCTTTTACCTTTTATTATAAAAAAACACCCTCTAAAAAAGGCACCTTTTATAAAATCTCACCTCCAGGGTTTAATACATGATTCTCAATATCATTTGTCTCATGAAGCAACGAGTCCCTGGCTCATTGAAAAATCCAAAAGATAGATAGAGTGTCGTTGTATCCTCATTGAATTCGAAATTTGTCTTCGATTGTGTAAAAATATCTGAAACATAATATAATAGACATTATAACATAATATGTTATAATAGACTCTAAAAATACCCGAAACATAATATAATAGACATTATATTAATACATGAAACATAATACAATAGAGATTATATTAACAAGTTCAAGTTCTTTAAATTGAAATTTTATAGCTACAAATATATGTATTGGTTAGTAAGGTGTATTCACCGGCGAGCAAGCAAATAATCAAGATGGGTCGACGATCGAATCCCTTTTGAATTGAAAAATTCGGTAGCTAAACCCATGACATCATTTGCATTAGGTTTATATAAATATCAGTTCCAAGTAAAAATTTGTTTCTAGAAATTGGAAATAGTTTTTACTGGCGAAAATTTAAAGAAGCATAAGCACTCAGAAAGAAAAGGTGGTTATATTCTAGTTTTTAATACCATTTAATATCAATATATAAACCATTATAAAAAAGAGCGGTGAACATATTTTTAGTTGGTGTTTTGACAGATATTTTATGTAATTGAGCTTAAATTTCCAACAAAATTTACAGAGTCACAGGAATACAACCATCCTCTCCTCACATACACGTTGCACTCCACAGTATTGTGTCTTTCTCACAAACTCTACAAACATGGTGCTCTCACCTCTATGGGTATTCTTGTATATATAACATCTCTCAAACAGTTAAACAAATTGATTATAATTAGATCCACTATTTACACAAATTGTTAACAGAAGAGTGCATGCATGTGCATGTTGGGAAATTCATTGGAATGTTTCCAACAATATCCACCTTGACAACAATTTACCTGATATATCATGCCCTTAAATTAATTCATCACCTTTTTTGCAAGCCAAGAGAAGCCAAACACCATCACAGCTCCACAACTTCTCTAATAGTATTGTTACATAAACATGTCTGCATGATTCGCTCCAGTATGGACCATTCTACCTCCATGAGTAACATGTCGTATACACTGATACACTTGTCCCTTTTGATATGCTGGACTGTTAGTCGAACACACAAAAATTTGACCACCATGGAACACCACATCATGTACTTGTCCATACTTACCCAATAGATCCTTGCATTCTTGCAAGATATAACTTGAGGTAGGTCTCCTATTGTCCAAATCTCATGAATCATAACCACATACTAAATCACTGCAACCACTATAGGTGATACTTGTGCTTCTATGTTTGAAGCACCCATTTCCATGACCTTCACCTAGTTTTTCCATGTGTTTACTGACAACACCAACTGCATGTGAAATGATGACCATTTCCCATCACAATCATAAAAATACTTCCTACTAGCAAATAATACTCGAGACATATAACATTTTTCTTCTTCATCAATTAGGACATAAACCTGAAGAAAAATTACAATGGAAAGACAAAGAGATTTTATTGATTTCGCATTATTCATACTGAATTTCTTGAGTATCTTCACACCATACTTCTGTTGTGATAACCAAGCTTACCATATTTCCTATCTCTATGTATTTCCATGCCCAATATTTATTTTGCTACTCCCAGATCCTTCATAAAAAACATCTTAACTAACTGAGCCAACCTGTTGACCTCAACCATGCTTATGCTTGTAAAAATCATAACATATAACACCAAGATAATTAATATACCATAAACACAATGGTTATACTCATTTCTTGTAAAATATGGCTCACCATGAAGGAATCAA
Source organism: Picea engelmannii (assembly GCA_009831015.1). Taxonomy (NCBI): domain Eukaryota; kingdom Viridiplantae; phylum Streptophyta; class Pinopsida; order Pinales; family Pinaceae; genus Picea; species Picea engelmannii. The sequence continues at coordinate 37,364 of ML795567.1, read as the reverse complement.
ACATCTTGTACCATTTTTCTAGCATGCTTCAGGCCATACAATGATTCTTGAGTTTGAAAACAAATATTCTTTTGCGATTAATAACTAACCGTTCTGGTTGATCCAAATACATCCCCTTATCCAAAAAACTACATGTAAAACAATTTTAACATCTAGTTGTACTAACACAACTAGTGCTAACACAACATGAATAGAAACAAGATTTTAAAAATTGGTGAGAAAATTTCATGGAAATCAATTGATCTGGATATTGGGGGTTGAGATCTGGATGGCTTGAATGCCGAGAGAGGAGGATCTTAGACGTTCCAATGTTGCATGAAAATAAGCATGGAAAAAAAACATGTAAATGAGATACTCGGGAGGTGAGACTTAAATAGGATCCTCACCTCTAAAACTAAGTATCAGTAAATCGCTCAGAGCTAATTAATCTCACAATGAACAATAAAAAAATATGAGAGAAGACAAAATGAGTAACTTGATCTTATGAGAAGGCTTGTTAGACCTTTATATAGAATTACAAAATGTTCTATTGGACAAAGTAAAAAAGAGCTCATTAAATGAGTCTCTATTATTAGTATAATAGATCTAACTACCCAACTAACAAAGTAGTGGAAAATAAAACCCGATACAATAATGGAAAAAGCTCATTAAATGAGTCTAACTACCCAGCTAACTAAGTAGTGGAAAATAAAACCCAATACAATAATGGAGACGTGGGACTCTCTTTGACCCATACGAGAAACATGTTAGCCCAATTAATTAATGAGGAGGTGGGCATCTCCTTGATCCACATGGACAATCTATTATCTTTATATATTTATGACTTTTGCATCTAAATTTAGACCATCTACCCCCTAAAATTCAAATCATTCCCCCCTCCTTAAAAAATAATGGTCCCCATCATTTCACCCATGGTAAAAAGATAAACCCCATTATGATACTAGTATGATTACAATGTGAAAATACCCAATGAAGAGAAGGGTTTTGTGTGGTTGACCCATAACCATGGGTTTGTGGTTGACCCATAACCTAGTTGATAATGACATTATACATGGGTAGAAAAATAAATAAATTTTAATAAAATACCAAAATTTAAAAAATAATATGGAAAAATCGTGACTTTGGGGGCTGTGAACATCCTTCTACAAATATATTCATAACTTTTGTTACAGGTGATGAAATCCAGTTTCGTCGAAGAACCATTTGAGCTATTGAAGGGATATTTCCATCAGTATATGTAACTTGTTCTAAAGGTTATTCTAAAGGTGGAAAAAAAAGACTAAGAAGCATTGACTGGTGATATGCTCCAAGGTCATTCATTTTTTGAATGTCTGTTTGGTTTTAGATAGAAGTTATGAAATCATTCAGTGCTAATTAATATCGTTTTTGTATAATTCAAAACAATGATTCACATATAGCTTGGATTGATCCAATTCAATTTTATGATCTGGTTTGCATTTTGTTTTACACCAGTTGTCTATGTATGAGTCAAATAAGATCTTAGACTTTCAAGAATTACACTGGTCCAAGTCCTCACAAGGACTTGAAGAGATAGTCTAAGTTGTAACTCATATTGATATTAAATAAAATATTTTCTAATTTCCTCACTTATGGGACTTTTTATATTCTTATTTTTATATTTGTTTTTTGTTTATTTCATATTTTTCTTATATACATGTTTTCATAAATTCATTTACTTTGAAAGTACACTATTTACTTCAAATTATTTTGAATAAAATACATAAAATTACATATTTGTAAAATAATGTCAAATTGAGGAACCATATTTCTTGAGTTCCGATTGAGAATTTTAACAAGATATAAACCTAGATTTATAATCCCACATATCTCACCTATCTTGAGGAGATATAAAAAATGTTTGAGTAAGGGTTTTTCCATTCTTTTCATCAACAATGGATACAAAGGTCCATCATCGAACAAGAGACCTTCTACATAATTGGAGCCTACCAACATGACAGGGGATGGAAATCCTTATTTTTCAGATCTTCACAAAGTTTCCATGATGAAAAGATGTGTGCCTTCTATTATAAAGTATACCAATCAATTGGCTAGAATAGTAAGCCACCTCCGAACATGTGTAATAATTTGTTCGATGGACAAGATTGCAAGAATTGGTAGTCGATGGAAGATGAAGAATACAGAGTAGGTAGAATATTTGGGAAGATTCCTTCCCCATAAGAGATAAATCAGGGGCCTGAGGATCAAACAAGAGTTGTGATCTAGGGCCTTATAAGCCTCTATAAAAGGATTATCATATTACAAGTTCGATTAGACCCAATATAGAGATACCATGATGTGATTCTTCAACAAGAAATTCCTTTGAGATGAATTTGGATGTAACAGGATGATTTAAAAATGCCAAGGTTCATGTTCCTATTGTCAAGCTAGAAAACATACCTTTTATGAAGAGTCAAATCAAATACATTTTGGGTCTTGAACCTACAATTCAAGCAACTCATTTTGTTGATGAGAGTGAAGATGCCCCTTTTACTCTCCAAAACATGCAAAAAGGAAGCATCAATCCAAAGAACCAACCATTTTTCATCTCATTTCTAGTGGAAGACTTGCTCTTACACAATTGTATACTGGACTTCGGAGCCTCGACTAATGTAATGTCTCTCAAGGTGATGGATCATTTGGGTTTGAAGACTTCAAGACATACACAAATATTTGTGTCATGGACTCCATGGAATCCGAAGTTTGTGGATTAACGAAGGACCTTCAAGTTCACTTGGGATATCATCAATACATTTGTTTAGTGATGGACGTAGTGGTCATTGATGTTCTTGATGCTTGGGGAATTCTTGTATCCATAAAGTGGGTCGTTGAACTTGGAGGCAATATTCAGATGGATTTATAATATGCCTCTATTCCAACATTTCATGGTATTTCAGTCATATTACACATAGATATGATGAGGAAATATCATGTGGAGGATCCTCAAGACCCAGAGAACGAATTGGTTTTCCTTAAAGAGCTTAGATCCTACACCATCCTTACAAAAGAATTATCTCCTAGGCCATAAGTGAACATGTGGAAGAGGAAATTCAGTAGGGAAAAGTACTAATAAGTTGAACCAATTGATTTGAATGAAGGATACAATGTAGTAGTTATATCCTCTATGATGCTATAATAATTTTCAAAGAACCAGATCGATTGAAGGGAACAAGATTCGGAAGAAGAAACAAAGGAAAACATGATTCCAATATTCCTTGTAACTCTTGAATGTTTGTTCAACATACATACGTGTATGAAGAAAATAAAGATATTATTAGGCTTGGTGAATATGAAGAATTCAATATTGAATCAACTGAGGATCCCAAGATGATAGAGATTGATGAAGGGATATTAAGAAAGCAAAGAAAGGAAACAAAAAATATTCTCCAAAACTTCAGTGTTTGTTTCCCCCCATGATGGTTTGAAGGCCCACAAGGGAGATATAATTTGGCACACCATACTCTTTAAGGAAGGTATCCAGCCACTTCAAGATAATTTTTCCCCTCTTGTTCTGAAAGAATTGGAGAAATTGCATGAGACACGAATCATCACTCCCACAAGACATTCTACTTGGACATCTGATATAGATGTAATGAAAGGAAAAATTAATGAATTAATCAATATTGATGAGAACATAAGAAATTCCATTGATCACTTGATACATAGTCAAGAAAATACAAAGAGTAAGTTTGATAAGAATACTCACCGACGAAGCTTTCATAAGAGTGAACTTGTCTTTCTGTGGATTAAACAAAATGAAAAAGAAGGTAAACATGGTAAGTTTGAAAGTTCTTGGTTAGGTCATTACATGATTGAAGGTGTTGCAGTTACCAATTATTTATATTTAAGTCATTTGGATGGTGAGAAGATTCCATTTTCTATGAATGGGGAATCCTTGAAATTGTTCTATCAAAGTAATATATGATTCCTTAGGGGCATCCTTGTACTATAGTAAGTTTTTGGACTTTATCTGCTTTTGAGTTTCATTTTATTGAGAGTTGAATTTTATCTTTTTTGGAATAAATGAAATGATGCTTATATTGTATGAAATTCTCTAAGGGTTGGTGTTATGTACTTTCTTCCTTTCATTTCATTCTTGGATTTAGTGTTATCTCAAGGAAGGGATAAGGAACTTGTCTCTTCCCATCCCTTCCATTTAATATCCATTTTTTGAGAATGTTTTATGGCTATAGGTTTATGGAATAATATGGAGTTCTCATGCACTCTTAATATGAGCACATCTCCCCATGTTGGAGCCAGTTGTTACACCCCATATCCTATGTAGTGTACCCTACCTTTTTTTCACGATATGTGACCACTGCGATGTACCCAAAGTGTGATGATTTCTTTGTATGTGGCCATGATGGGATGACTTGTTGTACATGTGTTAGTTATAGGTTACCCTGATCCCCTCAGGTCGACGATCATGGCATGCCCTTTTAGTCCCCACTCTTAGGGTGATTGGTTTTATTTCTATGTTTGATTATCCCTTTGAGGTGGTAACTCCTTCTAAGTTGGGAATTTATGTCCTAGGTAGGTATGCGAGCATTCTGAGGTGGATTTACTGGGATGCATGATTTATGGGGCCCTCACTATTCACTTATTCTTTGGTATGTAAAATGTGATTGCATGTTGTAAGGCTTCTCACACCCATGGCTTAGAACACATTATTTTACCCCACATGGACCCTCCTTTTCTTATGTATGTACTACATTTTCCCTATCAGAGATCACTCTGCACCTGATCATCCAATATCACATTTCTTGAGGTTGTTTCACATATTTTGAGGTTTTTTTTAGACTCTCTAATGCATAAACTAATTATTTTCCTCCGCATGGACTTCATCTATGCTTGACACATGTCAGATACTAGAACACCCCCCTCCTTTGTAACTTTTTAAAACTATTTTATTCATTAAAGGATGGATGACCTCTCTTGGGGCACTTTATCATAGTTGTGGGGTTTATTTTGAGGCACTTGGATGATGTAGAGGTCACTTAAGTGAATTTTCTCTTGATGATTATGACATGGCACTCATTCCTTTTCATGAAGAGGGGAATTTGATCACCCTTTCATTACTTATGGAAAAAATTGAAGAAGATGTCTACATAGAGGAATTATATTTTTGTTGGGGTGAGGTCATCACCCCTCTTTGAGGTGTATGTTGGCGATAGAATGGCCAAGGGATATTCCTTTCCATGTTTTGAGGTCCCCCAAGCTCCTTTCAAGTGGAAAATTGTACCTTCAAGCCAAATCAGCTCTTTTAGAAGCTTGAATTCATTCATGTTTTGGGGGATTTTATGACCCATTGTTTCTCTTGGAGGGCAGTCCCATCCTTCATGGAGGTGCCTTTACCTTAGGTATGGACATGGTCATGCTTTGGATACATATTTCAAGGATTTATGGAAATTATTTGAGCATTCGTTGAAAACATTTTGTGGAGGTCGTCCCCTTTTATGAGGGTTTCTATCATGAAAATCATCATTTAATTGTAATTTGACTTAGTCTCAAAATTATGTCGAGGACAAGTCACTTTTGTTTTGTTTCCTTAGGCTTATTTTAGAGAATAAGTAAAGAGAAGGAGTTGTGAGCCTCATCTATAAATAAAGGCACTCTCATTCCAAATTATTCTAAATTGTTGGAGATCATTATTGGAGTTGTTTAATAGAATATATTTACTTGGTGTTTTCTTGGTGTCAATTATTGGAGCTATATATTTCTTGGTTATTCTTCTTGTTATTTTTAAAGGCTATCGTGAAATTAATCAAGATTCTACATAAAATAGCAAGATCGATCCATTGAGTTATCAACTACTTGGAGGAGGACATATAGAGTTTGTATCTCTTCCTTCTTCCGTAAAATAATTTGGTAAGTGCTTATCTTTTGTCCTAATTAGTTTTATGCTCATTGGAAAGGGTTTTAAGTATTATTTTCAAGTCTTTTGTTTATATTGTTGGTGAAGGATATTCCCTTGGGGAAACCCTTATTGTAGGGCCTTGGTTTTCATGGTTTGTCTTGATTAGATGAGAGACTACTAGCCTTGTGTCCCTACTCTCATTCTAATCCATAAACACGGATAATGAATTCTTATAGAGGAATAATTCTTGACCCCAGAATCCCTAAGTGGAGACAAGGATTTGATCTTCACTCCCAACATGTAACCACAAAACCCTACAAATTCAACCCTTTTGTTTTATGTCATATAAAATAAAAAATAACAAAAAATTATAAAATATACAAACCATAAAAAAATTGTTTATTTCATTGTCTAGTGCAAAGATAATGATTTACTTTCATGTTCCAGACATTTTCATCAGTGGGTTTATGCTTCATTGCTAATTTGTAATACTAATAACGAAAATTTACCCTAATGGAATTATATTTGAAGGTTATATGTAACGTTTTTTCGTTGATTTAAGTTGTTTACTAATTCTGGAAATTAAATTACAAAAAAAAAAAGAAATCAAAATTTGTGAAACCCTAAAGAAATCGTTTGACCCTAAAAGGTGAAATATAGCCTTACCCTAGCCTCTATTTCACTTGTGGATTTTTTATAAAGTGTATATAATACATTATAATGATTAAATTCATCTCTTAAGTGGTTCATTGTTGTTATTTTTCATCTTTGTAATTTTTGGTGAAACCCTAGGGGGATTCACCACCTTCCTTTGCAAGTTTGAGCTAATTTCATGGATATTATTCATTTGTACCTAAAATTAATCATTTTGGGGAATTTTTGGAATAGGTTATTCATTTCTGTATCTAAAATACCCAAGGTTCATCATTCTAAGTGCTAGTAGGCACTTTCAGGGTACTTTTCCTCACCCAAAATCTGCATTTTATTCCATTTTTTTATCCTCAATTCTAGAATTCTTGGAAAGAATGAAGTTATTTCAATTCACAACATAGAATCGAGGTATAACTAAGGCATATCATAGGTAACTTTTCTCTTCATCTAGAGAGTGATTTCTTAGTGTTGATTTATACTTTTGATATAACATATTTATTTCATATCCGAGCAGTTTTGCAATTATCTCCTAAATCTCTTTATATTATAGTAGTTTCTTCCCTAACTTTTAGTTGAATATCCTAAAGTCAGTTTTCTACTAAGGAATTGGTCTATCTAACATGTATTGAGGTGTGTAGTTGGAAGTGAGTTATACTATATAGATTGTTTTTAAGGATTGGGATACCCCTTGTGGATTCAAGGATATGGCCTAAAGTGAAGGGGATATTTTGATAAGGAGATAGTGGTTCTTTTCTTTTGTTGTTATTATCCCCAATAACACCCTCACAAAGGATACTAGTTTGGTTGGTAACATGCACCTTATGGGAAAGATTGATAGCATGCTAGTGAATCTACAAAAGTACTTTGCTAGTGGGTGGAGGGTCATTTGAGTCAATAGGTAAAGCTTCATAAGGCACACCATACTAGCATTCTTAGGATGAAATTTTAATATCCACCGAGTTCATGTACAAAATTTGAAAAGTACCATCTACAGAAGGGTTGGGGTTTGTATGTTGATCGAAAGGGACAAATTCTTACATAGAAATAAATCCTTGTGTTGGAAAAGGGTTACACTACATAGATAGTTATGATGATGGAGGTGTATTAGGTTGGGTAACAAGATGACTTAGTGTTTCTTGGGATTTGTCGTTTGAATATTTCATTTGATTCAAAGATTCAAATGAATATATGAATGGGGAAGCTTTGAAACTGTTTTATCAAAGTAATATATGATTCCTTAGGGGCATCCTTGTACTATAGTAAGTTTTTTGACTTTAGCTTCTTTTGAGTTTCATTTTATCGAGTGTTGAATTTTATCTTTTTTGGAATAAATGAAATGATACTTATATTGTATGCAATTCTCTAAGGGTTGGCGTTATGCACTTTCTTCCTTTCATTTCATGCTTGATTTATTTTTATCTCAAGGAAGGGATAAGGCACTTGTCTCTTCCCATCCCTTCCATTTAATATCTATTTTTGGAGAATGTTTTATGTCTATAGGTTTTTGGAATATTATGGAGTTTTCATGCACTCTCAATATGAGCACATCTCCCCATGTTGGAGCCAGTTGTTACACCCCATATTCTATGTAGTGTACCCTACCTTTTTTTCACGATATGTGACCACTCCGATGTACCCAAAGTGTGATGATTTCTTTGTATGTGGCCATGATGGGATGACTTGTTGTACATGTGTTAGTTATAGGTTACCCTGATCCCCTCAGGTTGACGATCATGGCATGCCCTTTTATTCCCCACTCTTAGGTTGATTGGTTTTATTTCTTTGTTCGATTATCCCTTTGAGGTGGTAACTCCCTCTAAGTTGGGAATTTATGTCCTAGGTAGGTATGTGAGCATTCTGAAGTGGATTTACTAGGATACATGATTTATGGGGCCCTCACTATTCACTTATTCTTTGGTATGTAAAATGTGATTGCATGTTGTAAGGATTCTCACACCTATGGCTTAACACACCTTAGTTTACCCCACATGGACCCTCCTTTTCTTATGTATGTACTACATTTTCACCATCAAAGATCACTCTGTGCCTAATAATCCAATGTCACATTTCTTGAGGTTGTTTCACATAGTGTTAGGTGTATCACATATTTTGAGGATTGTTTTAGACTCTCTAAGGAATAAAATGGTTATTTGCCTCTACATGGACCTCATCTATGCTTGACATGTGTCATATACAAGAACACCCCCCTCCTTTGGAACTTTTTAAAACCATTTTATTCATTAAAGGATGGATGACCTCTCTTGGGGCACTTTATCATAGTCGTGGGGTTTATTTTGAGCCACTTGGATGATGTGGAGGTCACTTAAGTGAATTTTCTCTTGATGATGATGGCATGGAACTCATTCCTTGTCATGAAGAGTGGCATTTGATCACCCTTTCATTACTTATGGAAAAAATTGAAGAAGATGTCCACATAGAGGGATTATTTTCGGATTGGTGTGAGGTTGTCACTTCTCTTTGAGGTGTATGTTGGGGATAGAATGGCCAAAGAATATTCCTTGCCATGTTTTGAGGTCCCCCAAGCCCTTTTCAAGTGGAAAATTGTACCTTCAATCCAAATCTTCTCTCTTAGAAGCTTGACATCATTCATGTTTTTGGGGATTTTAAGACCCATTGTTTCACTTGGAGGGCAATCCCATGCTTCATGGAGGTGCCTTGACCTTAGGTATGGACATGGTCATTCTTTGGATACATAATTCAATGGTTTATGGAAATTATTTGAGCATTCGTTGAAAACATTTTGTGGAGGTCGTCCCCTTTTATGAGGGTTTCTATCATGCAAATCATCATTTAATTGTAATTTGACTTATTCTCAAAATTATGTGGATGACAAGTCACTTTTGTTTTATTTCCTTAGGCTTATTTTAGAAAATATATAGAGAGGAGTTGTGAGCCTCATCTATAAATAAAGGCACTCTCATTCCAAATTATTGTAAATTATTGCAGATCACTATTGGTGTTGTTTAATAGAAGATATTTACTTGGTGTCAATTATTGGAGATTTATCTTTCTTGGTTTTTCTTCTTGTTATTTTCAAAGGCTATCATGAAATTAATCAAGATTCTACATAAAATAGCAAGATCGATCCATTAAGGAGTTATCAACTACTTGGAGGGAGGACATATAGGGTTTGTATCTCTTCCTTCTTCTGTAAAATAATTTAGTAAGTGCTTATCTCTTGTCCTAATTAGTTCTATGCTTCTTGGAAAGGGTTTTAAGTATTATTTTCAAGTCTTTTGTTTATAATGTTGGTGAAGGATATTCCCTTGGGGAAACCCTTATTGTAGGGCCTTGGTTTTCATGGTTTTTTTTTATTAGATGAGAGACTACTAGCCTTGTGTCCCTAGTCTCATTCTAATCCATAAACATGGATAACGAATTCTTATAGTGGAATAATTCTTGACCATGGAACCCTAAGTGGAGACAAGGATTTGATCTTCACTCCCTACATCTAACCACAAAACCCTAAAATTTAAACCCTTTTGTTTTATGTCATATCAAATAAAAAATAACAAAAAAATATAAAAGATATGAACCATCAAAAAAATGTTTATTTCATTGTCTAGTGCAAAGATAATGATTTACTTTCATTTTCCAGACATTTTCATCCATGGGTTTATGCTTCATTGCTAATTTGTAATACTAATAAGGAAAATTTACCCTAATGAAATTATCTTTGAAGGTTATATGTAATGTTTTTTTGTTGATTTAAGTTGTTTACTAATTCTGGAAATTAAATTACAAAAAAAAGAAATCAAAATTTGTGAAACCCTAAAGAAAGCTTTTGACCCTAAAAGGTGAAATATAGCCTTACCCTAGCCTCTATTTCACTTGTGGATTTTTTATAAAGTGTATATAATACATTATAATTATTAAATTCATCTCCTAAGTGGTTCATTCTTGTTATTTTTCATGTTGGATATTTTTGGGGAAACCCTAGGGGGATTCACCACCTTCCTTTGCAAGTTTGAGCTAATTTCATGGATATTATTCATTTGTGCCTAAAATTAATTATTTTGGGGAATTTTTGGAATAGTTTATTCATTTTCGTATCTAAAATACCCAAGGTTCATCATTCTAAGTGCTAGTAGGCACTCTCGGGGTACATTTCCTCACCCAGAATCTGCATTTTATTCCATTTTTTTTAATCCTAATCAGATTCTAGAATTGTTGGAAAGAATGAATTTATTCCAATTCGCAGCATAGAATCGAGGTATAACTAAGGCATATCATAGGTAACTTTTCTCTTCATCTAGAGAGTGATTTCTTAGTGTTGATTTATAATTTTGATATAACATATTTATTTCATATCCGAGCTCTTTTACAATTATCTCCTAACTCTATTTATATTATAGTAGTTTTTTCCCTAACTTTTAGTTGAATATCCTAAATTCAGTTTTCTACTAAGGAATTGGTCTATCTAACATGTATTGATGTGTGTAGTTGGACATGAGTTATACTATATGTGTTATTTTCAAGGATTGGGATACCCCTTGTGGCTTCAAGGATCTGGCCTAAAGTGAAGGGGATATTTTGATAATGAGATAGTGGTTCATTTCTTGTGTTGTTATTATCCCCAATAGTACCCTCACAAAGGATACTAGTTTGGTTGGTAACATGCACCTTATGGGGAAGATTGATAGTATGTTAGCGAATCTACAAAAGTAGTTTTCTAGTGGGTGGAGAGTCATTTGAGTCAATAGGTAAAGCTTCATAAGGCACACCATACTAGCATTATTAGGATGAAATTTTAATATCCACCAAGTTCGTGTACAAAATTTGAAAAGTACCATCTACAGAAGGGTTGGGGTTTGTATGTTGATTGGAAGGGAAAAATTCTTGCATAGAAATAAATCCTTGTGTTGGAAAAGGGTTACACTACATAGATAGTTGTAATGATCGAGGTGTATTAGGCTGGGTAACAAGGTGACTTAGTGTTTCTTTGGATTTGTTGTTTGAATCTTTCAATCAAATAAAATAAGGTATAAGTCATTTCCATTAAATGGGATTTTTGATGGGTATAATTTCCATAAATCCTGCAAAAAGTGAAAGGGAGGTTCATACAAAGATGAGGGCTCTTTCCATATTTTGGTTGTGAATTATGATCTTGAATCTTACTAGTGACAACATAATTTCTTGTAGTGTTATTATTGGGTTGATGATTCTAGTTACCTTGATTCCCTTGATTCTAATGTTGTTCATTTTGTTTTCCCTTCCCCTTTGTTGGGTATGTGTTGGGTAAGTTGTGACAAACGTCCAAGGGGGGTTGAGGGGGGGCTACTAGCCGCCCATTTCGGGGGTTGTAGGGGGGATATTTACCCCCTACGCCGGGGTTTGGGGGCATCTCCCTCGAGAATCTTTTTCCTCATGAAACATGTTGCAATTTTTCCTCGTTTTTCATGTCGCCTCAACTTTCGTGTCCATTGTTGGGTGGCTTTTCAACACATGGTTTTTGTTGATGGTTTTCTATTTTCGGTTAAGGAATTATGGTTTTTGAATAATCTAGGTCATTGGGTTAAGGTTTTGTATGTCGTTGGCTCCTATATGTATATTGGATTGTAAACAATGTATCACTATGAATGAATATATAATATGTTGGTTTTCTCGGTTTGGGTTTCTATGGGAAAAATATCTGTGTAATGTGTGTATTTTCCATTCTTTTATTGAAAATTGTTTGTAGTAAAATATTGTATAAGGTTAAAATATACATTTGGTATTAGAGATTTGTTGGCTTTACGGGGACACCTTTGTGGTCAAGGGTTTGGCTCAAGACTATGATAATCCTTGTTACAGTGGGAGATCTATGGTACTGATTTTTCAAGTGAAAATAAATGGCGAGAAGTTCAAAAATGGAGATAGAGAAGTTTAATGGGAAATTTTTTGAGTTGTGGAAGTTCAAGATGGAATATCTATTGGTGGAAAGAGATCAGTGGATCGTGGTGGATCCATGTCTTGCACCTACATGAACTTCAACAGATGACTAGAAAAAGTTGGATCAGAAGGAGAAGAGAAATATCCAACTGTGTCTCTCAGATTCAGTATTACTGAATGTGTCATAGGAAGCTATAGCCAAATATTTATGGGATAAGTTGGGGAAGTTGTATCAATCTAAGTCCTTAGTAAATAAACTATTCCTGAGAAAGAAGTTGTATAACATGAGGATGAGAGATGGAGACTTAGTAGAAGAGCATTTGAATGCCTTCAATATTGTGGTAAGTCAGTTAGTATCTGTTGAGATTAAAATTTCATATGAATATAAGTGTATCAATTTACTGTTCTCTTTACCAGACTCGTGGGATAGTCTGGTTGCGGCCATATGTAGTAATATAACTACCTTTAATTTTGATGAATTGGTATCATCCTTGTTGTCATAGGAGATGAGACACAAGAACATGGAAGGACATAGCACAAATGCATTATTTGCAAGAGGAAGGTCCCAGGAAAGAAATAGGTATAAGTCCTCAAGTGGGAGATCTAAGTCTCTTGAAAAATTTGTAAAGGTATGTTGGAAATGTGGAAAAGATGGGCACTATAAGAATCATTGTATATCCAAAGTTGAGAAAAAGACGGGATCTAAATAATCTACTTCTAGAGAAGAAAATACCTCCAAGGAAGGAGGGGATGTGTTCTTGGTGTCTTCAAGAAAACAAGTAGATCATGAGGCATGGTTGATTGACTCAGGTGCATCCTTTCATATGACTCCCCACAGGGAGTGGTTCTGTGAATATGAAAGGTATAATGGAGGTAATGTTTTCCTAAGTGATGGATCGATAACCAGAATAATAGATTGAGGAAAAGTCAAGTCAAGGCTCATATATGGAAGGATTAGAACACTACCTGGTGTTCTACACATCCCACGATTGGCCAAAAAATTGATTTATGTAATAAAAATGGACGATGCAGGGGTAAAAACAATATTTGACAAGGAAACCTGCAGGATGGTTCAAGAAGTAATGGTGCTGCTGAAGGGAGTTCATTTTGGAACTATGTATAAGCTGAAAGGAAGCACTATTAGTGATGGGTGTAATAGTTCCATTGTTCATGATATTAGAGTTGAAGAAGAAAGAAATCCTACAGTCTCTAGAGAAAATGTTATGATGTGGCATCAAAGACTGGGGCATATTGGAGAGAAGGGTCTTCGACTACTACACGGTAAAGGTATGGTTGAAGGTATGTCTAACCACTCTATGGATTTTGATTTTTGTGAACATTGTGTATATGGGAAGTAGAATCGGGTAAGATTCCCCTCTGGTGCAACGAGGGAAGAGGGAATTTTACATCTAGTTCACAGTGATGTGTTTGGACATGTGTTGGTTCCATCATTGGGAAAATTTTTGTGCTATGTCTCATTTATAGATGAATTCTTAGAGAATACTTGGATATATTTCCTGAGGAAGAAATCTAAAGTCTTTGACAGGTTTAAAGAGTTTACGACTCTTATTGAGAATCAAACAGAGAAAATAATTAAGGTGTTGAGGACAGATAATGGTGGATAGTTATGTAGGAATGAATTTAAAGAATTATGTAAGAAGTGTGGTATAGAAAGGCATAAGACTGCTCCATATACACCTCATCAGAATGGAGTTGTAGAAAGGATGAACAAGATATTGATGGAAAAATTAAGGTGCATGCTCAGTTGTGCCGGGTTAGGGAAAGAATTATGGGCAAAGGTAATGGGTACTGCATGTTACCTGGTCAACAAATCACCCTCATCAGCACTAGATTAAAAGACTCTACAAGAGGTATGGACTAGTAATAAACCTTCTCACACATCTCAAGGTATTTGGCTGTGAGACATGTTATCATGCAATTTGTACTTGGGCCAAAGTGAAACGCTAAGGGAGAAAAATTGGCGTAACAAGAGGTTATCCTATAATTGTCACCTTAATAAGATACCTCTTTCTATTTAGGGTTGATGGCCCAGGGGAGATATCCCTGGTGACCTGGGGGTTTGAGAAGGAAAAAGGTTAAAGTATATATAAAGGTATCCCCTCTCACAAGTCACACTAATCAGAAAGTCCCGAGGTTTTAACCAATAAGAAGTGATGTTATTATATGTACCTACCCAGAACAAAGAAACAAGAAAACAATATCTTTTGCAGGTACAATTTGATGTTAGTGCTTCATAAAACGATGGACTTGTCAATAAAATCAATAGTTGATGTAAGATGAAGGAAACATAAATTTATAACAACAATGTTTATAAGATAATATATTCACAATAAATTCCTTAAAGGGGCTTCACAATGACCAAAAATAATAACTCAATGATAGCAATGTACTAGCATTTGTCAAAAGCTAATTAGGCAGTGTATAAATCAACTTTATAATTTCTTTTAAGTGCCTTTATTGCTGCAATATATGGATGTATCTTACTTTTGTAACATCAGCAAGTAGGTTAGCAAATTAGTCTACTCTAGGGTTAGGAAAGGTTAGTAGATAACTTGAGGTAAAATTTTTGAGAGTTATTTTCCTAAATCAATCAAGTGCAAGGCCTAGATCAGTTCCTTTAGGATTAACGGAGTCACTTTTAGCAGAGGAAATATTGAAGTAACAGCTAATAATGTGAGATATATAGACAATAAATTCAATGATTGAGGTGTTGGTAACCCAAGGCCTCAAACACTAAACCCTAGGGGGAAAATGTCCACTAGGAAGTAGATAACCCTAAGCCCTAGCAGTTTTCCTTTTTATTTAACTCAAGGATGAAGTAGATGACAAATAGATGAAGCAAATGATGCTAGGGTGATGCAATGGCAGGGCCCTTAGCACAAAGCTTCAATAAAGTAGGGTTTATAGCACAATCTAGTAGGTGAAAAGTTGTTAAGGAAAGAAAAATAACATGTTCTTTAACCTCCTAGGGTTTTAAGCTAGAAATTTCATAATATTGGAAGAAAAATCATGGTTGATAGGGGTTGTCTTGCAAAGCATAATGGATCAGATGTTTCTAGCCACAGGTTATATCTAGCATCATAGATTGGTCTATCCCTGGGTTGTATCGTTGTCAGGTGACAAGAAGATTGAAATGGGTGGTTATCAATTGAGAAGATATTAGGTCAATGAAGGTCAGTTCAAAGTTGGATGAAGGCAGTGGGGTTGAAGGTACCATGGGGAAGGTGGTAAAGTAGTGAGAGTTCCCTTATAGTAGGAAGACACACCTACACTACATCAACCGACATCTATAAAATCTCATCTTAATGTAGGGTGGTGAAGGATTGGGCAGATTATCTCAAGAGTAGGTTGACTTGGGTGAGCACTTGGATTCCATGTAGGAGAGTTGGGTAGAGAGGCATAGTGGTGTAAGAGTAGTAGTGACACCTCTAAAGGCTCAAGAAAGGACTAGAGTCTAAGAGGAGGCCAAGGTGGAGTCAAAGGCCAAGGAAATATAACTTATTAAGATTCATGAGGAGGTTCACACATGTACCATAACCATTCAAAATGAAGAAGAATTGCAGAAATTTACTTACATTCACCAAGAATAATCTAGCAATAGTCCTAGTTGAAGAATTTCCACCAAGAAAAATGCCAAAATACACCAAAATTAGCCTCCTTCAAGAAGTGTGCACCAAATTTCAGATAATAAACCCTAATTAGGGTGCAAATTTGAGACCTCACTAAGTGTGAGTGAAAGATGATGAAAAATACAAGGGCAAAAACCCTTATTTATACAGTGAAAATGACCTTTAATTTACAGAATTGAGTCAAAAAGGTCTATATGGCCAGTTTACATGTAATATCCAGTTTTTTACATAAAATGATAAATTAAACCATAAATAAAGAAGAAGAGGTGACATCATGTCTTTCTAGGGTGATGTTGGGCCTATCGGGTGAAACATTGTCCTCCAGGAGAAAAACATTAGGCCTCCCAAGGCCTCTGGAGCAAGCCACATGTGCCACTTGGCACACAACTGCCTCCAAAGTGTCCATCAAACGTTGGGTGACATCAAGGGTCATAGAGGTGACGTCATGGGCCTTCCAAGGCCAACATAATAGTGGGAGGGAAGGACCCCCCTGGGTCCAGGCCTTCCAAGCTATCTCTGGTGGAACATCCTCCTCTCTTTCTGGTGCAAGCCTCTGATATGTGTCTACCCCTAGCTGGGGTCTCATCATCCATCTGGCAGGATTTTAGCCCTACAGAGGTCCAAACTAATCATATCCCCATTTGTACCTTCCCATCGGGTGTGGCTCTGCAACAACAACAAGTATGCCCTCCATGGGCTCATAAGTCATAGGGATCATAGAAATGTCAATCACGTCTAATAATCAAGTTATCTAAACATGTGCATAAAACCCTCCTTTCTCAGACAAGTGCTCAAAGATGTTATGCTATTATACAATCCAAGTTTGAAGATGGTTTCAGGAGGTCCTACTGGGATAATTCTCATTGGACGTGGTATGTTTCCAAGTGAAGGAAAATCTAGTTCATGCAAGTGTATGAGGTGGTATGGGGATGTTTGAGCAATGGGTGCAGTGATGACAGGGAAATGTATGGCTTACCTATGGGTTCCTCTAAAGAGGGTGAGTTGCACCTTGTCATGGATGAAAATGTTTCCAATCCCATTCAATGCATTTTACCTTTTTATCTTATTGATTTTTCTTTCAAGAGACTAGTTACGGAACACAGCCCTGGCATGGTGACCAGTGGTGACAATGTTACCCACAAGCATTTCACAGAAATGAGAAGGTTGTCTTGTGATGAGACCCCCTTTCTCTTGGCTATGCCACCAAGAGCCACTACCCTGGCATGGTAACCAACTGAATGGTAGTTTCATACTGCTACATGCCCATGGACCTAATAGGTGGGCTCGTGATGAGACCCCCTATCCTCCAAATAGGTCTTGATTTTATTATTTTATGGGTCCCTCCATTTCTTGCAGAGAATACTTTTATTTCTTTCTTAGGAATACCTGGGTGAAGCATATAAAGGTTTTGATATTTTAGCTTTTATCTTTTGCCAGCTAATTTTACCCTCTGAGCCTTTAGCCCCTTCTTCCCACAAGGCAAGGTACAACCCTTTGCTAGCTTGGTGAACCCAATGCCCAAACTAATGCAAGGGATGGATGAGAGGGAAAATGATGAAAAGTGATAAGTATGGTGGGAATGGATGATGACCTTTCATGAACCCACCCAGTGGAAACTCAAAAGCTAAGGGAACAAAACTGCTAGGGCATCCTGTCATTCCCCCCCAGGTGTGGACAAGTGGAAAGGCATAAATTCCAAGCACACATCAGAAGCAAACACAATTAAATGCACATATTCAAATGTTTTGAAAATCAGAGTGACACATACCATGATACCCAACCTCATTACCTCATCGAACAAGACCCATTGTTGTTGAAGGACCAAGCCGATGGGATGGATGTTGTTGTTGCTGATAAGGTGGAGGCGCTAAACAAGAAATATGGGCACTTCAGGGCCAAGCTCAAGTCAATATGGCTCTCGGTACTCCATGTGTAGGACCTGTGGGCGTCGAGGCATAATCTCCTTAGTTATCCCTAGGCTAGGGGATAACAAGGCCTATGTGCATGTTCCAAAGGAAAATAGGAGTAAGATAGATAAGAAGGTTGAAAAGTGTATCTTTATTGGGTATTAATATGGTCTCAAAGGTTATATGCTTTGGAACCTAGAAAATAAGAAGGTTGTGTATAGACAAGATGTGGTATTTAGAGAAATGAAGGATGTTGTTAAACATGAATTCCTACCAAGTAAGGAAGAACCATATAAAATAGAGTTTGATTTAAAGGATGATGAATCAAACTTGACAGAAGAAGAGGACTTAGAAGAACAAGATCCTCATACTCCAATATTGAGGAGATCGGTTCAAGAAATAAGGCTACCAGAAAGGTATACTCCATCTGATTTCTGTTCAAATTTTTCTTTTTCTATTATTCATGATGATCCTATAACTGTCAGGGAGGCAGTAGATTTAGAGGATGGAAAGCTCTGGAAAAAGTCCATGGATGAAGAAATGGTAGCCTTGGATAAGAATGAGGCTTGGGATCTAGTGGATTTGTCGACTGGAAGAAATCCCATTAGCAACAAATCGGTATTTAAAAAGAATTTTAATGGAGAAGGAAAATTCGAGAAATACAAAGCTCAATTAGTAGCAAAGGGTTATACCCAGGTTGAGAGAATTGATTTTGGTGATAGTTTTTCTTTTATTTCCAAGTTAACTTATATAATATTTCTTTTACCTATTGCTGTTGCATTTGATTTTGAAGTAAAACATATGGATGTGAAGACAACATTCCTACATGGGCATCTAGAAGAATAAATCTATATGAAGCAGCCAGAAGGATTTG
>ML795566.1:411776-423249 GCA_009831015.1 Picea engelmannii | reverse complement strand
TAAATCATAAAAGTGGTCATGAGAGCGTGCAGTACTTGCCTGGAAAGTTTAGAGGAAGGAATTTGAACGCAGCACATGATAGCAGCTTTCACTATCATCTCTAGTGCTTCTTGAATTAAATCTTCCATTCCTTCCCTCAATCGAGGCCGCTCTTTCAGGTGTTTAACATATTTAGCCAGTCTGTACATTTCGTCCAAAAGATCGAGGCACTCATTTCGGTTTACAGAAACAGCTTCGAATCTTTCTAAAATATCTGAGACTACAAGCAGACCTGCAAGAGCCCAGTGTGCCTGCCCTAATCCTTTCAGGAGGCTCCGCGATATTGGAATAATATCTTTCTGAACATCATAAAAGGGAGGGAATTTTAGCAGCATATAGATTTAATCTTATTTATACTCAGCTTTGACGAGTTTAGTTGATTATCAAAATCCCACTAACATTTAATACGCACCAAAGAGGAAGCAGCCTCTATCATCTCTGACAAAACCTCCTTTAATTTTAGGAAGCCTGAACTTTTCGGCAAATGGTGATCAGTCGACCGTTTTTTATCCAACTCATTTTTCTATGAAAAGAATAAATATGTTAAAATTGGTGTGTAAAGATATACAAACAATGCTTTTAGATACAATTTAGGATATGAAAGATAGCAATCCACCTTACCTTCCTGAGTTCCAAAAGCTCTGATATATGGTGGATGAGGCCTTCAAGATTGACGTTGCCATTTTCTTCGTCAAATGCAGCAGCTTTAAGTATGTTCTTAATAACATCCGGCTCCATTAGAAAGCTGGAAGAGGGGCCACCACTTGCAGAATAAGTGGAGGCCTGAAAGGAAGGAGCTGATGCTGATGGAAAGGTATGGGGTTCATGCTGATGCTGCTTTCCATCGGCTTCTTCCGTAGCAGCCGCTGGAGAAACATTACTATTAGCAGCAGCATTGGCAGAAGATGAAGACTGGGCCCCTGTACAAGCATTTGAATTAGCAAAAGGTAATGGTGTTACATATATTTCTTCATTAGTGACAGCGGTTGGAGAAGCACCGGCAATGTTTTCGCCAATAATGGGGCCACTTTCAGAGAAATCAACACGGGGTTGTGTATTTTCGCCAATAATGGGGCCACTTTCAGACGAATCAACAGGGGGTTGTGTATTTTCGGAAAACCATGGAAGGCAGGAGAAGAAACTCGAGCTTTTTTTCGCCATTGTTGTTATGAAAGGCTGGGCTAGAACTTCACTTTGATTATGAAAACAGAAATATGAAAATCGCTTACTTTGTAAAAAAAAAATGACAGTCGACACAAATAATGGGCGATCACTCCCTTGAACTTATGACAATCAGTCCATCGAATGAGTCTTTTATAAACATCATCCAGTTTTTTATAAACATCAACCAAGGCTGCACGTTTTTTTTCAACTAGTTTTATTTACTTTGAATTTAGAAAATCAGTCCATAGAATGAGTCTTTTATAAACATCATCCAAAGCTTCACATTTTTTTCAACTAGTTTTATTTACTTTGAATTTAAAAGGATGATTGGACTGGTAGATTTTAATGGTTAAGATTACATATAGTTTTATTTACTTTGAATTTAAAAGGATGATTGGACTGGTAGATTTTAATGGTTAAGATTACATATTATGAGTCTTAAGAAGTTTTTGAATTTTGAGGAATTTTTTTTTGTTTGTTTGAATTTTTGGAAGTTTTCTTAAGAAGGATGATTGTACGGGTAGATATTAATGGTTAACATTACATATTATGAGTGTTTAAGAAATTTGTAAATGTTGAGAAAGTTTTTTTGGTTTGTTTTTTAGATTTTTTCAGTATCTTGAAGATATGTTGAGGAAGTTTTTGATTAAGCTAAATTAAATTATATTTTTTTTTTCACAAGAAAAGAACAGTTTATTGTTGTTTAATTTGGAATCATTTTTTTTTTCAATACATAACAATACTCATTATGAGCTTATCATGTCATTTATGGGAATTGAACCTAATCATTCCTTGCAATCATTCAAACTAAACTCAATTGACAACTAAATTGATTTATATATTAAAAAACACAATTTAACATTTCAATTGATAAAAAATTATAAAACATTTATACTACACCTTTATAATAATTACCACCACACAACACCATTGAGTGGGTCAATCCAGAACTCTGATCCATTTTTGAACATTTGGATTGATTCAAAATGAGGCAAAACCCCCGAAATAGGATTCTGAAATGCATAGAATTTTGATCCACTCAAAACTCAAACTACCCCTGAAAAATTAACCATTTTTTAAACTGAAAAAAAAAACGAGTGAAAAGGTGAAGAAGAGTTAGCATACTCTCACCTCACCTCACCTCACCTCACCTCACCTCACAATTCATGCGTTTTCTCGGGGTCAACAAATTGTGTGAAAATTAAGGCATGTACACATACACCATACACGTAGAGTTCCAACGTATTTCTCATGTTAAGTATTAGGTTCAGTTTATCAAAACCCGGCATTCGAACATTTTACGGCATCTTTTTCAGCAGCAAATGGACAGCGTTCCCATAGAGAATTTTAAATTTGAATTTTCTTCTTACCCTGGTCACATTTTCTATTTAGGCAATTTTCATATTATCTGAGGGCCTGTCTTTTTGGTATGTGGACTGTGGACTAGTGCATTTCCCATCCAGTTTGCAAAGTAAGATGGATGTTATTGAAAACGATGTTTGAGATGTGAATAGGATAGGTTATCTAATTTTTTAATTAACATAAACATAATTACTATTATATATTTAAAAATAAAATGGATTTGAAATTTCATTGTAAAAGATTATAATTAATATATTAAAAATTATTAAAATTAATAATTAATATATATTATCAAAAATTTCATGATAGATAGATTATCTATTATAACTTACTATTAATATATATATTTATTTTAACTTCAAATTTAATATAATTGTAGTATAAACTTTTTAAGTTTTGATTTTTCCTCGAAAAATATTTTTGTTGTGTGTAATCATAGTGTTTTAAGAACATTTAAAAATAGATTTAAAAAAAAAGAGAATAATTAATCATTATATATTTTGGTCATGAATGTTCTCATGTGCGAAATAATTAAGAAAGAGCACCAAAATGTTAGCAAAGCCTTGCTATGCATGATGCTACTTATTTAATATTTTAGCTTTCAATGTACCTTGCACTGAAATTAACATCATGTTATTCAATATAATTATCATCATGGACATATTTGTGATATTAGATTTGTTTTGTTACTTGTTTAATATTTTAGTTTTCAATGTACCTTGCACTTAAATTAATATCATGTTATTCAATATAATTATCATCGTGGACATATTTGTGATATTAGATTTGTTTTGTCATAAGCATCTTTCATTATACTCATGAAAAAGTTAAATGATATCAAATTTTAAAATGTTTAACTAAGTAATATTAAAAACACAATCAACAATTGCCAATTGAAAAACATTGCGAGGGAATACAAGGAAAAATCATAAGAAAGTACTTTGAAATAAAACTACTAGAATTTAATAATCTAAATATGATTATACTCCATTTTAAATTTTACCTCCAAATAAACATTGGTCCATTATCCACATTGGAAATACTGAACGATAAGGCTTAACCTTCACAACAATATCACACGTCACATCATTAGTAAGGTTGTAAATGTTTTTCATCATCTCTATGCAAAAATGAAGAACAATGCATATGTTGCACTAAGAAATCAAGAAAAAGCATGCTTACATGCTTTGTCCATGTGACACAGTGTAACTCTTCTACGATAAACAAATTTCTCCATATATGTTTTACATGACCATGTACTCCATGTACAAATAATTGTGTCATGGATTCCTCTTGTTTTTTAGAATACTATTGAGGATGCTCTTTTACAACCTATTGCTATTAATGCAAAACTATTCACAAAAACAAGTGTTGTCTTATTGCCATACCATGTTGTTATGGGTGCTTGAAAAAAAAATTACCTACATAAAACATGTCTTATCTCCTTCATTATTTACTATAAACACTTGTTCCTTGGTTTTTTCCTTCATATTACGTCCATACCATTTGCAATTTCTAAAAATTTATTTGCAAATATGTTTTTAATCTTGCTTTTAAAATGTTTTAGGCCCTTGAGTCTACTAGGATTTACTCCCTCTCTTTTCAAAATGCACAGGTCTATCACCATTTCAAAAGTCATGGTAGGGGGTCATCACCAATTTTCAAATAAAATCATTTCAATTACAAATCTTTATGATTCTTATTAATAACATTAATATGAAAACTCTCATGTGAACCCTCCCCCTTTGAATTACTTTGGCATTCACATTCACCCATTAGGGGGTATACTAGTTTATTGAGAAAATGAACATACATATCATTTGCATGAGTGCATGTCCAATATGATTTTCTATAAACTGACTCTTCCAATATACTATATTATGTATGATAGATGCTAAGTTGTGTTGTTAGCCACTAGATGTGAAGTATTCTTACATTACTCAACTTTTTCCATGTAATTAGTGGTATCCTATAACTGGCACACATATGCTCCCCATCCCATATCTGGGCAATTTTTAGAGTAGTTAGTGTAGAAGTATTTGTAATCAACAATCATCTATCATACCTCATTAAATTCAGGTTATTGCAGGTGCTCATTTGATTGTTCAAAGACCTTATGTACCAACTAGAGATGAAATGAAAGTGCACAACTGACTGCTACATAGCTATATCCATATCCAATAGCTCCTACAAAAGATAGAAGGCATGCTTAGGATCCTAATTCTATAGTAGTTGTTACTCTGTTGGTTCCATACTGCTTCATATATGAGAAGGAATGTACATGTTATGATATGTTTGAGGATGCATGGATGGCGATAGGGAGGCCGCAGGGTAGTGAGGCAGTACATATGGCGAGGAGGTGAGGGAAGGATAAGGTTCTAGCCAAATGTGTAACTATCATTTAGTTGTGGTGATGGCCACTGCCACCACCAATACATAGTGATTTAATATATCAAGTATTTAGTATATCAAGTGCATGTCTCTTTTATAAATTTATATATTTCTCTTTCTCACAATTAGTTTTAAAATCTAACAAATTTAATAAAAAATGTAAACACACCATAGCTAATTAAGTCACATCCCATTCATAAATTAATATGATGAAAATTAAAAAGTTAAAAAAAAAAAATATTTTCCACAAAATAAGATTAATATAAAATTATAACATGTTGGTTTTGGAGGTAACCCTGGAAGGAACAAAACAAAATCTACAGAAAATAACAAAAGGGAAATAATACTCCAAAGAAGATCGGTGGTGTCTAAATACACCATTTCAACACTTAAGCACAATGCATTATGATTAGAACATCACAATGTCTGATAGACATTTCAATATTCATTACACGCACACACCACATCTATCGACCCATGGGGTCCTTTATTTATAATATTTGAATCTAACTAATTTCCTTGAAATGAGGAAGATCTTATCCACAAATAGCAATCGATAGTTTAACGGTTTCTGGAAAACCCGCAATGTCTCAACAGCTAGTCAACTCATTGATTGAATTTTTCCAGTTGCTAGTCAATTGCCCGATCGACTATCTCCAACAACTAGTCGACCGCCTGACCGACTGTCTCCAACAACTAGTCGATCACCTAACCGACTATCTCTAGCAACTAGCCAACTGCCTAACTGATTGTCTCCAATGGCTAGTCGAATGCCCAACCAAATGTCTCCAATAGAGGTGTGATGAACCATCAACACATGATTTTGGAGGTTTAGGAGGTGAAATTACGTCAACTTCTTGAAGCCTAAGCATATCACATAGCTTAACAAACTTAGCTTCAGACAAAGGTTTT
Source organism: Picea engelmannii (assembly GCA_009831015.1). NCBI lineage: Eukaryota > Viridiplantae > Streptophyta > Pinopsida > Pinales > Pinaceae > Picea > Picea engelmannii. The sequence goes on along the minus strand of ML795566.1, from coordinate 417,381 downwards.
GTAAAGATATCAACAATATGATTATCATTTTTTCAATAGAAAATAGTGACAACCTTCTCTTGAACCTGTTATCGTACAATTTGTAGTTTGGGAAAATCCCAACCCAAGCAACAAGTGTGAAACGCAACTGGGGACACCTATCACCCTCAATAGATATTCCCCTCGTTTAGTGAAGGACAAGTCCAACACAAGGAAGGATTTTTGGGTGACCCTAGGGGCATTGCAAGGGAGAATTCAAAGAGATGAATGAAGCACCCTTATAGGTCACAATCAAAGGTTCTAAGGGCTTGATGGAGGTTAAGTGTCGGTCAAGTAAAATTTTCAAATGGAGAGTGCCTGCAAAACCAATCTTAGACAACCAAAACCAAGACAATGTATGATGAAAATAATACCTAGAACAAGAGGGAAACAACAAGTTATGATTTTTGTCCTAAAATTGCAACAGTATGGAAATATATATCAGCAATGAAGAATCACAACAGTTGCAAATTGAACCATCAAAATCAAGTATATGATATTGGAAAACAAAGCTTGTAACTAGTGCACAATGTTCCAATGTTTAGACCAAGACTTTGATGACAAATGAGGGTTGTTAGAGAGTGTTATCAGTAAGTATTTATGACATCCCAATGGATGTAGCAAAATTTTTCTACAACAGAAAATTCTAACCACTAAAATCAACAAGTAATCCACCCAAACAAAATCTCTTAAAAAGTAGATTAGTATCACAACTTACAAATAAATTTCAGCAATAGAAAAGTGTATAAAAAGTATTAGAGAGTGAGTTTGTTGCAGCCCTAATGGATGTAGCTTAATGTTTTTTACAGTATACCAATCACTTGACCAATCAATACGCCCTTGTAGCACAAGAAATCTTAAAGCATGTATAATTCAGATCCAACTTGAACAATCTCGATATCTCAAAATTCATGTTTACCAATGCAATAATTAACAATCTCCAATGCAACGTACTAGTGCCTTGTTATTGTGTGAATGAAGTCTCTTCCTTGGAAGGTAATTTAGACAAAAAGGAACAAGAGATCCTTGTTGAGAGTTAAACCCTTATAAAACCCAACAACACTTCTTCCAAGTCGTCTAGTTTAAGATCCAAGATGAACTAGGGTTTGAAGTTTCTCTAAGGGTGTAAACCCTCTTACTTCCTAGAGAAATAAACCCTAGATAAGCCTTGCAACAAGGGTGTAAATCCTCTTACTTCTTTTTGCAAGCCTTATAGGCCTTCAATAACAAAGAAGAATTAATTTTGGTGGAGGGTGTAAGCCCTTTTACTCCTCCTAGGGTTTACGATATATTTCTTGAATTTAACAAGAAAAATGACAATAAATTGCAAAAACATTTCACCAAGATCCAAGAGAAATAAACCCTTGCTGCCAAGATTCATCCTCAAATTTCCAAATAAATACCATCAAGAGAAATCTCTAACCTTTATTGCTCCAAATAACAATTATTTCATCCATTGCACAAGAGATAGAGAGATAGTGAATTTTCCAAAGAGGCCGAAATTTCAGTCCAAGAGAGAATTCTAAAGTGATGAGTTGTTTTTGTGACAAATGACTTGCCTCATATTTATATGAGGAAAACCCTAGTCATGTTTTTCCACTTTACAATTAAATCCATGATTTTAGGCCTAAAAACTAAGTTACAATTCTTAATTAGCAAGACGTTTTTCTTTTTTTTCCCACATAGGCTACAAAATGACTAAAGATAACAAAATGATGGGATGTTAGCCCTTAAAATTCCTCTCCAAGGTGGCACGTGCGATGGAAAAGCCTCCAAAGTCTAGGACGTCAAGCTATAAGAGTGCCACATCATCCCAAAATCAAGCAATAGAGTGGGGCTTCAAACCCACAACCTCACCAAATATGACAAACATGTCTAACGTTCCATCAAAAATGTGACACCATGCCACCCAAGAGGGGAGTTTGGGAATAGGATGGTGACTCCATCTTTCTTTCATGGTTCCAAGCATCATTCAAGTGCTAAAGTCACCTTCCCACATGCAACGTTCATCTTCCAAGGTCTTCAATGAATGGGGCGCTACACCCAACCAATGGGCTTCCAAGCCCCTATGAAGGTCCAAGTGGCCTAGAGCCTTTATGAATGTATTCCACTGGGAAATGTCCTATAAAGACAAACAAGTACGCCCTCCAAGGGTCCACAAGTCACATGTATCATGCCAAGTAATCCATATTTAATAAAAGAACCACCCAAACATGTGCATTAAATCCCCCATTTTCAAACTAAACAAATGTTGAAAGACCTTATAAAATTTGCCAAATTTGAGTATGGGAGGGTTTTCATGGTGCCCTATTGGGTAGGCCAATAAAGCCAAGGAATGTTTCCCAAGAACACCCTCTCTAGGCCATGTAGTCAATATGAGGTGGATGGGGGTATGACTTTTGGGCATGGGGTTCTTGACATATCAAGAGCTCGTATTGTATCATCTATGGGTGCCTTTGTGGAGGGCGTGTTGCATCCTTTGTTTGCAATGCAACATTTTTCCAAGCACTCTATTTGCCTTTCATTTATTATGGGACGAACATTGAATTCTATGTGCAAGGAAAAAAAAGGAGCACTACAATGCCACTTGAAGTGAGAACACATTGAGTGCCATATACACTGGAAATTAAAGGACACCACGAATGCATTCCCCCATCAAGCATGACATTTATTAATTATTTGTTTTCTTTTAAAAATGTCCTTCATTTTTATGGAGAATCATTTCATTGCTCTCAGCACCTTAGGGAGAGAATCTAGAAGGATAATTTATGGATTTTAACTTTTTCCAGCTACAACACCTCTGGGCCTTCAACCCCTTCTTCCCATGAAATGAGGTACAATCCCTTCTTGGGGTCAATGAGCCCAAAATCCCAAAAGATGAGGAAACAGAGGGGGGGAAGTGTGGGAAGTGGTAAGTATGAATGGGAATGGTACAATGACCTTTCAAGGGGACCCCCAGTAGAAACCATTTTCTCTAGGATGACCTACTTACTAGGAAACCATTCAACCACCAAGGTAAAATGAGGCAAAAGGTATAATTTCCAAGAAAACATTTTCATAATCAAGAAAGGACTCTTTGCAACGTGCTCAAATGCTTCAATTATTAAAGTGGCACTTACCATGAGACCGAACTTATTACCTCATAAAGCAAGACATGTTGTCCTTTCTAGGCCAGACCGATGTGGCAAACATTGTTATGCTACTGAAGATGAATGGTGATGTGTGGTGGAGAGGAGGGGCTCTTGTTTTCTCAATGTGGGCTCAACTGACCATCTGGCTCTATGCACTCCATGTCTTCTACCCACGGGCCTCGAGACATCATCTCCTTAGTTACCCCTAGGCTCCAGGGGGGTAACAGAACCAACTGTCTCAAGTAGTGAGCATGGAGTTTGACATGTTTTATTTTATTGAGTAAAAAAGGATTTTCGGCAACCTGAATTTCACTCTGATTGTCACAATAAATAGTAATCGATGCCATGATAGGAAACCCAAGCTCACCCAAGAGCCGATGAATCCAAACCGGCTCTATACCTACATTAATGGTGCCACAATACTCAACTTTTTTATTCGATAGAGAGACTACCTTTTGATTCTTTCATGATCAAACCATGGGTCTAGTGACAAAGCAAAACACATAGCCATAAGTAGACTTTTGATCATCATTGTTGCCTACCCAGTCAAAGTCGGTGAAGATGACTAATGAGTTTGAACTGCAACAATACTTGATACCAAGATGAGAGCTACCCTTGATGTAATGAACAATTCTCTTTATGGATTTCCCATGAATTTTGCGTGGATCCCACATAAACCGAGAAACCACACTAACAAAAAAGGAAATATTAGGTCGACTATGAGTTAGATAAATAAGGCTACAGACCAATTGTCAATAAAGATTGGAAACAACTATGGGAGACTGACAGTATTTAGTCAACTTAATACTTGAAGGAGGAAGGGTAGCACACGGCTTACAATCAACCATCTTAAAACAATTCAATAGATTTAATACATATTTCGATTGAGAGAGGAAAAAACCATTAGACAAAGGTAAAACTTGACGACCTAGAAAGTAATGCAAAAGACCAAGATCTAGCATATCAAAGGACTTAGCAAGTTGTCTCTTCAATTTAATAATTAGATCAAGATTATTTCCAATTATGACCAAATCATCAACATAGACAACAACAATCAAGGTATCACCATTATCATGTAATACATAAATATTGTGATTGGATTCACAATGTTTGTATCCAAGGTTGAGAAAGAAGGGATCAATCTTTGCATACCAAGCCCTTGGGGCCTATTTCAAACCATAAAGAAACTTTTGTAGTCAACATAAAAGAATGGAATCTGTCACAAAGCCAGGGGGTTATTCCATAAAAAATCATCAAATAATTTTCCATGAAGAAAGGCACTTTCAACATCCATCTAGTGGATCTTCCATCCGAAGCGAGCAATAAAGGAAAGAATCAGTCAAACAAAATTCATCTTTACAATAGGAGCAAAGGCTTCAGTGTAGTTGATGCCTTCTTGCTAAGTAAAACCTTTTCCAATCAAACGAGCTTTGTGATGCTCAATAACACGTTCAAAGGTAAATTTGGTCTTATAAACCCATCGAAATTTCACAATGTTCTTCCTTTGAGGTCGATGAACCAAATCCCAAATGTGATTATTTAAAAGATAATTCATCTCAGTTTGCATAGTTTGCTCCCATTCAAGTTGTCTTTGTGCATCGACATAAGAGACATGATCAAAAGTATCAATAACACGATTCATCGAAGCAACATTGGCATGTTACTTCTGACTACGAGTCTATCTGCCTAAGGAGATATCACCAACATTAGGTCCAATGACTTCAATTGTCTTAGCATCCCATTTTGGAAGACAAGGGGATGGTGAATTGACATTCACTTCATAAGGTCGATAAGGAGAAGCAACAGTTTTATGTTAGAAAAACAGGACCGCGGAGCAATAAAATAAAACAAATGCAGAAACAAAAAACACAGAAGACACACAATACAAGAGAGACACAGATTTACATGGTTCACCCAGTGTGGGCTACGTCCACCAGAGAAATTGCCAGGTCCTTCCTTTATTACTATCCAGCAAATGAAGGGATACAACCTACAACAAACCCACTGTAACTTCCTCTTCTTTCTCTCACAGTCTCCTCTCTTAGAATACAATATTCACCCTCGTTCATAGCAGCAATACATTTCCCTCATAAAAGAGGGTTGCCTTCTAGGGCAAAAAACCCTAACATAATCTCTACCGTTAGATCTGCAGCCTTATAATGAATGGTCCAGATTTACAATGAAATTACAATATACTTTTATAAGGCAATTTTTTCTTCGGGGGCTTCGCCCCTGAACCCTCGCTGGGGGCCCACTTGCCCCCAGACCCCCCAACCGGGGGGATGGACCCCTCGGACCCCGCAGAGGGGGTATCCCCCCTCTACACTCCCCCGCGTGGAAGAGTGTACATACTTCTGGGGTGTAAATACTTCATGGGGTATAGACACGGCTGAAAGCAAAGGACCTCTGCATCAGGAAGATAATCAGGCTCCACAACCAACAATCTCCCACTTGGA
>ML795566.1:393190-404052 GCA_009831015.1 Picea engelmannii | reverse complement strand
CTACTAAGGTGCCCAAGTACAAACTCTCATAAGAGGAGAAAAGGAGAAAAACCCTCTTCAAAACAGAGAAAAATGCTAGTCTTAAAAAAGGCATTGGAGATGAAATTGAAGATCTCACAATGATGCATTGAATGGAAAGAGCAGGAGACCTGTAGAGGCCAAAAGCTCCAATCAGGAAGTATGTTGAAATCATGTTTCTTGAAGATACATGTTTTTTCATGTATCTCCAGTTTATCCGAGTGTGGGTCTATTAAAAACATGCATATTAGGTACTCGTTGGATTTGTAATTTAATTATGCATCCAACGAGTGGCTACACTTGAAATTTCAGTAACCCTATAAGGAGATAAGTCAAAAATACTATTAAAAAATAGTTTTCTTACTTTCCCTCCAAAAATATTTACCATTGTGGTTGACATCATCATCTTGAATCCTATTGGTTCTTTTAAAGTTGATTTTTAATGTACATTTTTTCTTTTGAGACGCATTTTTACCTTAAAATTCCCCTAATGTGATATGGATCCCAACAAACAAGGCCATGATAGGTACCCTTGTACAAGTGAGGAATCAATTCTCTTAATTTATCCAACCCATGAGAAAAAACAAGAATCTCAAAAGGCATCAAATATGGCGTGCAAACCACTGTTGAAAAGAGAGTGGAATACTCTTCTCGACACAAAAAAAATCATGGAGACTTCATTGAAGAGTTATGGCAAAAACATTATCGATAACCTCCAAAATACAATAAATTGGCAAACAATTATGCCATGAACCTCCAAAAACTCAAACCATAAAAAGCCATAATAAATATACAACTAATAGAGAACTTGTAAAAAACTTATAGGCATCTAGCATCTCTCACCTATGTGAAGTATAAAAGATTTCACTTTTCCTAAACAGATAAATCCTAGGGTCAATAATGATAAGATTCTCCCTTTGATACTCTTTCCATCCAAGGTCAATTGTGCGCTCAATAAAGTTAAGATCCGATGGAAAATATGATAATACATAAAGAAAATTATCTTAGGTAATTAATGGGTAATCAAGGGTGTTAAGGGTGATGAGCCAACCCCAATTTGTACTTACCCTAAGAAAAATGGCAACAACATGAAGCACATATGCAATTTTAGTGGAACCCATGTAAGTAATAACATTTTCCTTTCCCATCAAATTTACATTGTCCATGACTCGAAAAACCCTATCAAATTTGACATACAGAGACGATTTGATCCTCTCTCTGTCTGAAGCCTAGTGGTCCAGGTGCAAAAGATATTGGTTCCTCAGATGGTAAACAACATTCAACAACCTTTTCATCTACTATGCATCCTTGTAGGAAAAAACTTATTAAGTACGCCATCACAAGAGGGTTGTCAAGGCCTTTCAAAACCACCTTGGATCTGGATTCGAAACTGGGATACTCCAATGAGAAAATACTGTAGAGTGCCTATGAATGTCCCTCGAAACTCGGTGTACCGATCATGAGTAGATTCAACATGACGAGGATGCTCGCGAGAAGAGGAAATGTCCATTTTGTTTTCATAGTGGAGATTCATATCGAAACCTGTGGCATTTTTCTCATGGCCTTCAATGAAACCTCGATTGACATCATAATAACTCAAATGGGAAAATTGGGCTAATACACTTACATAGAAAAAAGTAGGGTAGAAACCTACAACAAGCTTGTATAATATCTACAATAAGAAGGTGAGAGACCCCATGTAGATATGCAAATCAAAGGAATGGTCAAGGTCGAAGCAAATAAAACATTTTGATCTTCAATGCTAATCTAGATTGAATCATCATATAATTTGTCATCTATCTTGGTACTTTTTGGGTGGAAAAATTAGAGGAATTGGCTTGCAGGGCCCATTTTAGTGGCATGTTTCAGTTTGGATATTTTGGATCTGGAACCTTCTAGAGCCATTTTGTCCATTTTGTGAGGCATCAAATGATATTTTTTCGTGTCAAAATTTTTTAAGCATACCTCACAACCCCTCGATCTAGTCTACACACTGAGACCTTTCCCATAATGTGAAAATCACATCAATTGGAGCTCATATGAAAAATTTATGCCTCCCACAAGTTGATCTACCTTGTTAACTGCCATGGCACCAAGTGGATGCTACATCAACCCCCATTACTCACACATGTGGGGCTAGCCATGTGTGGAATTTCAAGAAGATTCTAGAAGTGTAGACTTTAATCTTATATAATAAATTACTACAAATAGATTCTTAATAAAAACAAAAAAGATACAATGGCACACACACACATTACATAAAGATTTTACCCGAAAAAACCAACTGAGAAAACTATCAACCTTTTTAGAGTTGCACCTCTGAACTTCTATTCATTATATTCTTCATTGTTTACAATACAATATATTTTGAACCTCCGTGCAAGGGGGCTCCTGCCCCCTACAAACCGCTCAAACAAGGGGGCTCCGCCCCCTTGTGACCCCCCTGCAACCCCTTGCGTGGCACCCGACGCAATGCGAACGCTAGGTCTAGTCATATGAAAAATATAACACATACCCAACATCACCCAAAGTTGCATAAAGTATTACTTTACGTTTCAGCTATGCACCCGATGCAAGCAGACACTAGGTCTAGTCATATGAAAAATATAACACATACCCAACATCAACCAAAGTTGCATAAGGTATTACTTTACGTTTCAGCTATGAAATATTATATATGCAAGGTTAAAGTGAAAGGTGAGCTTTAAATGCTAAAGAGACTTTGTGCTCATCTTGAGTCAAAGTCTCATTTTAAATAGTCGAAGTCGTATTCGATATACATATTGGACATCATTTTATGAAAATTTTCAACAACATCATTCAGCAGGGGTTCCCTACAGATTGGACAACGAGCCTAGAAATATCGATTTTCAAGAGTGGGGATGTAAATAATCCCTCCAACTATAGGACCATAATGATAAACCCCTTGTTTGCAAAGTTATTTGGAAGTATGCTAGAAAATAGAATCAACAAGTGGGCGGAAGAAGGGGATAAGTGTGCTAAAGGGAAAGCAGGTTTCAGACCTAAAAACTCAACGATTGATCACGATATAACTCTGTTGACGGGCAAATTTGTTCGGGGTTGTCTAAATAACCCAAGTCGTGTGGTGTAACCTATTCTAACGGGTTTAATGGCTCTGTTAGCCAATCTAATGTATTCAAATAAAGAAAAGCAATAAACTAACTAATATTAAAACTATAATATATATATATATATATATATACTCTAATATAATATTTACAAATGTATTTAAGAAGAAAAACAAAATATAAACATATCACTTATGAGCATTATTTACAGGTTGCAAGTTTTAATGAAAACCTTGCAAAATCAATGTAAAGATAATTGTTTTCAGAAGTAGATAAAGAAAGAACATTTTTGTATTTTATGTTTTCTAATTATGAAATCTAATAAAACTTGAATTAACTAAGATATGAAACAAGGATTTACAGATGGTCAAAGCCAATCTAAAACTTTCTTGTTTCACTAATACATAAAATGACAGAAATTAAATAAAGCTAACTTGAATTTTATATCATGTTTATGTCTTCTGTGCAGTCAAATACTCCAGTTGATCTTCCTGTAAGAAAAATCTGTGACAAGCTTATGATGATGCTTCCAGAACAAACTCCAGAATGTTTGTTGGCAGCCAGGATATGAGACCAAAATAATAGACAAGTATACACAATGATCTTATGATTATGAACAATCACAGTAATATAAATCTTAATGTAAAAATGTTCATATTATCAATCAACTAACATAAGATAAAAATCATAATCTGCCAATTGATATGATGATCACAGTGATAATTAATTGAAACAACAATTAAAGATAGCCTTTAAAATATCAAATAAGATGGAATATCACATGTCATAGAGACTAAATCCATACAACACATTACTATTCCAAAATAATAGAGACAAAACACAAATGAGACGACATTCACATAGGTTTAAAGCCAAAATGTTATAAGTTGTTCCATTGAGTTCTGAAAATCATTTTTCTATAACCTGTTCCAGGAAAAGATGATCTTACACTTACAAAATGCAGAGTATTTAAAGTGTTTTGAAATCTCATCTTCCTATCTCCTAAGATAGGATAGGATCTCATGAGATCAAAATATTACGAAAATAGAGGGCCTACAGCCACTCATAACTGAGTTGGTTATCTTCAAAAATTAATAAAAGTTTTTAACAAAATAAACAGAAAAGAAATACTAATCATCTAAATGAAAAATCAGACATATTTCCCCCAGATGATCAGCATCAAGATCTACCATTTCCTGAAAACGAAACAAGAATAAGTTAGATAAGTTATTAATAACTAATTACTAATTTTTTTATTTAAAAATGACTTGGCTACATAATCGAAAGATTTTGTAGCCAGTCTTATCTTAGCAAACAAAATCTAATTTCAAACTGATTTGATTCAAATAGACAACACGAATGTAATAAGATGGAAAACCGTTTTACCATTTCAACCAATGACTAAAGATGGATCAGGGTAGCTCGAAATTGATTATGGCTTTAACATTGTTTGCATTTTTTATCACTATATTACCTATCCTCTCAAGGCGTTTAACTTGTCTCTCCGCGTTTTCTCTGAGGTCGAGATTTTCTTTTCTCAGTAATTCACTTTGAGCCATGAGTGTTTTAATCTGAGCTTGAAGGATGGGAACATCAGTGTAATATCATTCGATTCAATGCAGACAAAAGTCACATTGTACTGAAGGAATGACCTGTTGGTGAAGCGTGTGGTCAAGCATAGTTGTATCAGCTTCACCTGCTATTTTCCCTTGAGAAAACCCGATACCAGAAATCCCCTCCTTACCCCTGAGACATGGTGGCAGATTTGTAACAAAGTCATAGGGTTCAACAGGACCAAACCCTTGACAATCTGGGTCTTCCAAAGCCAGGAAATCTTCTATCTCATAATCTGAGACCTCATTGACCTCGATCGGGTCGATCGAGCTCAAATGAGATTCGGTTCGATTCCTTAAACTTCTCGAAATGAGACAACCAACTCTTTTTTTCTGAAACCCTAATGCTGTGTGTTTTTGTTCTGTTTGTTTGTAAGATTTTTTTACATCAGGCTTCACAGTAACACTCTGAACAAGTTCAAAATTAGGAACATGAGGTTTAGCTAACTCAGACTTAACAATCTTTTGCTCATGTGAAGACTGACTTGGCCTCGTCTTGTCTAGAGAGTTTCTGTTAAGAGAGCCTGGTTCATTACTTGGAGTGTCGGGTTGTTTTTTAATCAAAGGCTCATGCGAATTATGGATTTCTATAGGAATTCTCGTAGAAAAAACATTTCTTGTTAAAAATACATCCTAGAAATCGCCCACGGTTGTCAAATGGTGAATCAACAGAATTTTGATCAAGCCGTGGTGGAAAATACTAGAGTCGAGGCTCTGTCTCTTATACCTTTTAGACATTTTGTACAGGCTTCTCAACAGATAGAAAGGCACGTTTAATTGAAAACCTGTGGAATGCATAAGCAGTCGTATATGATAGAGAAAAACTAAACCACAATGACCCTCACAGGTCACAAATTGTTTGAGGATCAACAGCAAACCATGCCACCTACGCTTAACCAAAGAAATAGGGATACCTTTTTCGCAGCAATTGATTTTCCTGGAGATCATGAAGAGGATCCATGGTACTTCTTCGATCTTTGAGTTTTTGAACCATTTCTCACTGGTGGATGGAATCCCTATGGATTCACTTACAAAATCCTCAGTTACCTCTAACTGGGTATCCCCAATCTTCATTCTGCACCCATCGAAAGTCTATGCAAAAGCCCTCGCCACCTGAAGGTTATGACCTTCAAATCTTTTAAGGAAGGCCTCCCAGCCTTGGATCTTTAGATCTTCAATCGCATCATCGTGCGGGAGTAATTCCTAAGAGCCATTCGGCTCCAAACAAACAACAGGGGCCATTATGAATGCGACTAGTATGTAACAAGGGTCACTCAGAAACAGTTCTAAGTTCGGATGGTAGGAGCGATAGGAACAGATCTGACTAGATGAAGGGGAACAAACCATAATGAAGGTTGTGTTTTATCATAGCATGAACATCGAGGGTTTGGTCGTAGGTTTTACCATTCTTGGTAATGAAAGTCTGTCATACAGAGTCGGCAACCTATACTCGAAATGATAGGTTCATTAACTCACTATGCTAGCAAGGTGAGTCAAGTACAGAGTGCAGTAGTTGGGCATTAATTTCCATGACTATTATCACAACCATAGTGTTTGCAAAGGGTTCAAAATATGTTAAAACAAAAATCCTCATAATTCAAATGCAAACCATCTAAGCATATAAAAATTATATCAATATTCAAAACATTCCAAAGGTAAGTCATTCAAGTGCTAGATTTAGATTGGATATAAGCACGATGACCCTTAAAAAGAATGCCTTGTATAGAAATAAATATGAAGCTAAGTTTTCATGTTTGATTCATGCTTTCAGTCATGAATCAAACATAAAACAAAACAAAAATGAAAACTTTAAAGAATTAATGAACATTTTTTTAAAATCCAGTAATCATTTCAGAATGATAATATTTACAAGATGAGGTGAAGGCAACTACAGAAAGTGCAATTTCTTATTCAAATAACAAAATCTTGTAGGGCTACCAACATTGGCGAATTACTGGCCGAAGCAGTTATCTTTGCATCGCCAGAGAGTTCATGTTAGGAAAGATCAGAACAATCGACAGTAAGTCAAGCATCCTGATCAAACTCAAAAACATCACATAGTCTAGTGTCAGATGTGATTCTGTCCAAATGCAACCTGGTGACAAGTTTTAATTATGTGTGAGACGATTTTTAGGCAAATGACTCCAATATTGTTGACAGGGCCACTGCTGCCAGTAGGCGTCCATAGCCTCAACAGGGATGTCAATTAACTCACTCTGACACCTCTACCCTATCCAAGAATTATCAATTCAATATGAAGGACATTTTACGATTAATACCAAAAGTTATACCTGATAATTTTCTTGGACCCGACATTGCTTCACTGCCAACAAGCCTGTTCAGTACCCCAACGAAGTTGTCTTGGAATCATGCACGCATTTACCTGCTGCCTGCAAACCTGTTCAATATCTCGACGGGTTTACAGACACTTCCCACACTTTACAGTGCTTTCAGGTCTCTAGAAGTTATTGACAATTTGACATAAACTTTATGATCTTCAAGAGAGCAGGGTGATGCTGAAAATTTCAGACTTTGAACCACTTTATATTTTTCAAACTAAATTCTCATTTGATGACCTTCATCATGATCTGAACTTAGTTTTATGATAAGAAACTTTTTGAGGACAGGAAGGCATACTTGAGTTGTTTTCTTTAAAAACAGGGACAACGTAAAGAGTTTTAATGATGATCGTATCTTCTCGTGATTATAAAGTGAAACTAGGAAGGCTATTTTGAACAAAAAGTTTCCTTTACTAGTCTGAGTTTTAACAATTTACAGCACTGATGCCTTGAAATGACCTCGACTATTACTTTATGATGAGACTTCTGGTTTCCTTTCATGAACTAAATGGTGACCCAGACATAAATTTATTTAGAAACCAGTGAAAACAAACTAAATGAAAAGAACCAAAATCAAAAAGACAAAAAGGAAATTAAAACAGAAAAAATATATACAGAGAAGTGGCTCTAGAATCATCAGGAGAAATACTTTTTGAGAGCTTGGCCATTCACCGGGAAAGTGTCTGATTGTCCCTCCAAATAGTGTAGACGGAAAGAGCTGGGACCTAGTTTTTTCAGAGATTACGAATGGCCCCAACCATAGATTTTGGAACTTGGTGTGTTCCCCCTTTCCCTCGTGGGGTTTATCCCATTTGAGAACCAAGTCTCCTAGCTCGAAGTTTCTTTCTAAAGAGGAGTTTGAATCAAACCATCTTTTTACAATCTGCTAATGATGATCCAGCTTCTTCTTTGCTTGTGCTCTTACCTCCTCTAGTTTTAATAAGGCATTAATTCTACTTTCAAGGGGAGGGCATTCCTCCTCTTGAATTTTCTGCGATAATTGCAGAGAAGGAAGCAAAACATGTGGAGGGAGAATCGCTTCTCTTCCGTAGACAAGAAAGAAAGGGGAATTGCCAATAGAGGTTTTCAGTGTCACTCTATCAGCCCAGAGTGCATTAAATAGTGCATTGTGCCAGTTCTTATGGTTTTCAGAGACTGTCCTATTAATGATCTTGATCAAATTTTTGTTTGTTGATTTTGCTAGACCGTTTCCTTGGGGGTAGTAGCTGGCAGAATATTTCAATTTAATCCTTTTTTCTAAAGCAAACACATTCATATCCAGGGATGAGAAATAAGATGTGTTATCAAAGACTAAACATTCAGGAATGTCGAATCGAGTAATGATATGTGAATTAAGAAAAGATACTACCTGATTCGTGTTTACCACTTTCAAAGGTGCAGCTTCGGACCATCTGGTAAAATAATTTGTTGATGTAATGATATATTTGTGTTGCTGTGAAGAAGAAGGGTTACTTGGTCCTATGATTTCAAGACCCCATTATTGAAAAGGGAAATCTACAGGGATAGGTTGCAAAGGAAATGTTGCCTTCTTGACCCATCCTGCAGCCTTTTGGCAGATTATACATTTACGACATAAAGTGTGGGCGTCTTTAAACAAAGTGGGCCAATAATACCCATCTCTTAATGTTAAGATCCTGAATAGATCTACCAATATAATAACCACAAATATTGAATACACAATAGATCCACAAGCAAGATATAAGAAACCACACAATATTATTACCAAACCCTTGAGGTAGGGCAACACCGTACAATGGATCCTATTATGGAAGGGATCCTCTCCTGTTCACTTGCCTCTTCGAGGGGGCATCCTCCTATTGAGCTACCGCTCCAAATACAATATTTCTCTTCATGTCTCATTACATTGCCTGAACCCCTTTATATAGTGCTACCATCACCTAAGAACATTCTAGAGGAGGGATCTTCTAGAAGTAGAACCTTCTAAGAAGTCCTCTTACATTTATTATATCTAACTACCATAGTGGGTCTTATTTAATAATATAGTGGACCTAGTCCACCTTACATTGAATGACCTCCACTATTATCATTATGGGCCCTTTGGGCCCCCCCACTACCTCTCTAGCTACATTACATTCCATCCCCCTTATGAAAGCATTGTCCTCAACGCTTGATGTACAACCATATACCAGGGTCCCATGGATAATTGTGGGCCGTAATGCTGAAGAAGACTGAAGAACCAAAGTCCCATGTAGAAAGGAAATCCACCATGCTAAAGTAGTCCAACCACCATTGTAAGCTCGGGTCCCATGTCCAAGTGCTCATGTGAACTCCTCGTAGAAGATTTTGGAACCCAATAACCAACTCCAAATGATTCTCCAAAGACTGACACCGATCATGTGGATCCAAATAAGAAGATCCATCCACATAGTGGAAAAGGGTCGTAGCAGAATCTGGAAGGAATAATACCATTGTAGAATATGCAGACTGAACGTTGGTAACTAGCTCTTGATGTGGGACCTTAATGTTCTCTACAGAAGGTGGAGTAGAGTCATCAAATAAAATATGGAAGTGGTTGTCATCCCAGAAATGACAACTATCCATATACCAATCATCACAATCAGCCTCAAAATCATACCAAGCATATATTTCTTTATTATATTCAGCCTTGAGGCCCTCCATAAGAAATCTCTCCTGCATGTCCTTCAATAAATCTTGAATACTACGAAAACTATCATTGAGGCCATATGTGAGGCTGTCTGTGAGGCTATGCGTGAGACTATTTGTGAGGCCATGTGCAAATGCATCCAATCTGTCATCCAATTGGGCTTTGAATGATTCAAGAATTTCTTTCAAGGTTTGAGACGAAATAGTCATCTGATCACCCTATGAACTCTTCGGTCCTGCATCCATCACAGAAAAACTCAAAAAATAGACCCAAGAAGTTTTGGAAGAAAATCACGGTTTTTTCTGGAAAAACCCTAAAAAACTGTTGAACTTAAAATGCTCATAACTTCACTTCCCGGACTCCGTTTCAGCTGATTTTTTTTTTTGAAATTGGGTGAAATTGTGAGAAGAACTCAGATCTGTAATTTATTTGGGCAAATTCATCTTCCAAATGCTACAAAAATAAAAATAAATCGCGCTGCCGTCCGCAGAAAAAAACCCTGAAAAATTGCAGATTTTAAAACCTCAATATCTGGACCTTCCGGACTCTGTTTCAGACGATTTTTTTTTTTAACTTGGGTGTTTTTATGAGAGGAACTAAGATATACAACCCTTTTCTACAAATTTTGTATAGAAATATACTGAAAATGTCTGGAATGTTGCGGCTCTCTTTTTTCTTCTCCGAAAAAAAAAATCTTCAAAAATAAAAAATAGTTGCCCACAATTCCGGCCAAGAAAAAGTGCTTTGATACCAATTGTTAAGATCTTGAATATATCTACCAATATAATCACCACATTTACTGAATACACAATAGATCCACAAACAATATAGAAGAAACTACACTTTATTATTACCAAACCCTTGAGGTAGGGAAACACCATACAATGGATCTTATTATGGAAGGGATCCTCTCCTGTTCACTTGCCTCTTCGAAGGGGATTCCTCTTAATGAGCTTCAGCTCCAAATACAATACTTCTCTTCATGTCTCATTACATTGCCTGAACCCCTTTATATAGTGCTACCATCACCTAAGAACATTCTAGAGGAGGGATCTTCTAGAAGTAGAACCTTCTAAGAAGTCATCTTACATTTATTATATCTAACTACCATAGTGGGTCTTATTTAATAATATAGTGGACCTAGTCCACCTTACAT
>ML795566.1:381855-392771 GCA_009831015.1 Picea engelmannii | reverse complement strand
TTACATTTATTATATCTAACTACCATAGTGGGTCTTATTTAATAATATAGTGGACCTAGTCCACCTTACATTGAATGACCTCCACTATTATCACTATGGGCCCTCTGGGCCCCCCCACTACCTCTCTAGCTACCTTACACTTAACACTTTGTGAGCAGTGGTGTCTCCACTGAAGTGTCCACCAGCTTCACTTGCATGAAGTTCAAATAGAACTTTTTCTTATTTTTTTTTTCTAAACAACGCATAAGAACAACGTCGAAATTCTTTCGAAACAATACATCATTTATGAGCTGAAAAGATGCAGATTTTAACATGAGTGCTCTTCTATTTTTAGGATCAATATAGTGAGGAGTAGATCCATGTGTCAAATAAAATTTTATATCATCATACCAAGAATTAGCAACAACTTGTGTACAACAAATTTGATTTTCATTGTGTTGATTTACAGTTAAGGTATTAATTTGACTTTCCTGTTCTTTAACCGAGTCAACAACTAGTTTACATAGTCCTTGACCTCTAACAATTTGTGCAGGGGTTATTTCGAGGTCATATTATTGTAAATATGTCATCCAATTTTCCCTTTTCTCACCCAGTTCTTTTTGTACTAACAGGTTTCTTATAGCTGGGTAGGGTACAATTACCTTGGTTTTGGATTTCAGCAGGTACAACTGGAAGTGTTTCACTGCTTTAAAAACAACATATGCTTGTTGATCTACTATAGGGTAATTAAGCTCTTCTCCTTTGAAAGCTGAGCTCATGAAGGCAATGGGTATCTCATTACTTTAAGAATTTTTTTGCGTTAACACAACAACATAATATCGGTCAGAAGCAAAGGTGTAAAGCGTGAAATCTCGGGAAAAATTGGGGCTCATCAAGGAAGGGCCTTCCACTATGGATTTTCTGATGGAGTCAAAATATTGACTTTCTTGTGGTCCCCAATGATACTAAACATCCTTTTTAATTAAATTCTGTAATGGTCTTACCATTTCTGAAAAACTCAGGACAAACCTTCTGACGAAATTGATCTTGCCTAAAAATGACTGCATGGCTTTTTTGGAAAAGGGAGGAGAGAGTTTAGCAATAGCTTGCGTTCTTTCCGGGTCACTAATCATTCCATCTTTTGACACTATAAATCCAAGTAGTTTTCCTTGTTCTACTGCAAAGATTGATTTCTTAGGGTTGAGAGATATGTCGTACTTACGGCATCATTCTAGGACAACCCTAAGGTGAGACAAGTGATCTTTCTTGTTTTTAGAGAAAACGGTAACGTCATCAAGATAAACCACTATTGATTGATTTATGAGACCATGAAAAGCAATGTCAATTTCTCTCTGGAAAGTGGCCCCAATGTTTATAAGCCCAAAAGTCATCTTCCTGTAGGCATAAGTTCCCCATGGGGTACGAAAGGTGGTTTTTAGCTGGTTTGAGGGAGACATGAGGACCTGGTTGTATCCTGAAAAACCATCTAACAATGATAGTCTTTCGAAACCAAATACCTTTTGAAGAATTTGTTCCATTGGGGGAACATGATAGTTGTCTTTATCAGATGCTCGGTTCAAGTTACGAAAGTCGACACAGAGTCTAATTTCACCACTTTTCTTCCTTACAAGAACTAAATTAGACACCCATTGTGTGTGTCTCACTGAGAAAATTATCTTTACATTTAGTAATTTATTTAGTTCTTTCTTGACAGTGGGTTCCAATTTTAGGTGCATCTTTCTTAACTTCTGCTGAAAAAGGTTGATTTTGTGGTTTCATAGGGATGACATGTTGTATTATATTAGGATCAAATGTTTTCAAATCATCATATGTCCAGGCAAAAATGTCTTTGAATTCTTTAAACAATTTTACAAAGGCATATCATTTTTGCTCGGAGTATTCCGTTCCCAAATTAATATTTTGAGGATTTTCCTTAGTCCCTAAGTTGATTGTCTCATAAATTAAAGAAGAACTGTTTGTTTTACAATTAACTGACCCTCTAAATTTATTATGCAGGTCATAAAATATTTCTAGTCTTACAACAGATCTGGGAATAGAGTTTACTAGATCAGACGTCGATTCAGGAGATCTAGGATCTGATATTACCGTAAAGTTGCGGAGGTTTTTATCATGAGTTCCTTCATCAATGATTGCACCTCGGAAGGTGTCCTCCATATGCAAGAAGTTGATGATCTGCTGATCATTGTCGAACACCCTCCAATTGGTGATGTTATCCGGGATCGACGACCTGAAATCCAATTCAATCAAAAATGCGTTAGGAGAAAGACCTTCTGTGGGAAAAAGTTTAGAAGTGACATTAGCCAATAAATATGCCTCCGAATTACTTAGCCTAGGAATGAAATTTATGTTAAATGCTGAAAAATTTTGCATTAAACTCCATACCTCAGTTTGGTAACTTCTTAGATGTGGTGACAAGTAATGTATGGAGTTTCTTACCTACCTGACCATGATTTATGAATCACCGAATACCATTAAATTTCTTACGTCCATATCCAAAGATTTCTTAAGCCCTTGTAGAAGTGCTTCATATTCGACGGTGTTATTAGTGCACTCGGACTCTAATAGGCATGCAATGAAAGTCTTATTACCTACGGGATCGATGAGTACACATCCTGCACCAGCTCCTTCTTTGGATTTGGATCCGTCAAAGTACAATGACTAGATTTGAGCTTCATCAGCAGTGTTTGACACACTTGGCAAAGATGATGTCTGAGTATAGGTCATAATTTTTTATTGTTGCTTTGGATCAATGATAGGAGAAATCTCGGTCGTGAAGTTACCAAAGAAGGTATTCATTCACTGCATTTCAAATGAATTAGTAGATGCGGTAAAAGGTTCATTTGCATCATTCAGATCCTTCATGGTGTGATTGAGATAACGTTCGCGATTTATCCTAATTCTAATGGGTTGTCCATTTTCTGGCAGCCACAAATGAGACCAATCTGTGGCAAAGTAACCATGCAACTGTTCAGACTAGTCCCTGCTTAAAAACAAACCATAGACTTCAGGTATGTCTACAACAATAATGTCAATAATTTTGTGAACCTTAGGATTAGAAGATAACCTAACCAGAATATTCTTAAGTTCACCGATTACCTTAACGTTCATCCGATCAAGGTGAATGATTTTGAGATCAGAAGGTTGAACTTCTGCATTAATTTTTTGACAAACCGACAAAGGCATCACATTTGATGATGCGCCGGAATCAACCATGCAATTATGTACATTCCTATTAAAAATTTCAAAGGTTAACAAAAAAGGAGAAACATTTTTACAAGCATTAACAACAGAATTCTGTTGATTTTTTGTCGCTGTCCTTGAAACAGTTTTATCTACATTTGATACAGTTTTTCAGCTAAATCCCTTTTATTTGGAGGTTCATATGTAGTTTTAGTTGGGATCTTCTTGGCTGTTTTAGAACTGATTTATGCAGTTTTCTTGCTGCTAGGATCGTTGTTCTTACTGTTTTCTGTGATACTTTGCAGCATTTTCTGCAAAATAAAAGGAAATTTCAAAAGCTCGAAAACATAAATAGTAGCCCTCAGTTTTTTTAGATCTTCAATTAAATCATATTCTAAAACTGGGGCTGCTAAACTTTGTTTTATTTTAGCTTGCTTTAACTGCTTCAGAAAGTCATTATTAATCACTTTAGAAGAAGGTTTTTTCTGAGTTTTGCTTCTTGTGTTGTAGGGGTGGACAATTTCAAAATTTGCTTGGAAAATACTATTAGAAAAGTGACCAAAGATATTGTGGGTTGATTCTTCTTCTTCTGCTACTTCTTCCTCAGCTATGTCTTCAGAACTTTCAGGAGGGGTAGAAGTAGAATTATCATGCGCTTCAAGAATGGTTTGCAAAGCGTACTGCAAGCTTTCGAAATTAAGACCTTCAGTGGTCTGGTTTAGCCGGTTGGGGGGAAAAGGCTTTCTGAAGGGAGGTTTAAAACTTCCTTTGCTTGAGGATGCCTCCTCGATCGATCTCTTCAAGTCTACGACTTGATTTGATAATTTTTGGAAATCCTTTTGCAAGCTTTCTAAGTCTAAAGTTTCTAGTTGACTTTTGGCTTGGGGAGGCCTAGCAAGGATTTCTATTTTCTTTTTAGAGGATGGAGTTGTTTCAGCTTCACTATTGAGATTGTCTTTTAAGCTTAATATATCCTTTTCAATTTGGCTTGCCTCTTCAAAGTCTTCTAATAGTGTGTTCTTTTTAGACATTTTGACCCAAATTCCTATGTTATTATGTAGGGCCTTGGTGTAATATGCAACAATTAGACTTTCAACGAGCATTGAATCTGCGGGAATTTTATTCTTTAATGTAAGAAATCTCTGGTTAAAATATTTTACTTTTTCCTTAGGATTCATTGTTAGACTGGAGAGCTCCATAACCAAGACTTCAGGAGATTTATCATCTCCAAATTTCTCTAAGAAATAGGTTTCAAATTTGTCCCAAGAGACAATGGTTTGGGGCTGTTGGGCAAAATACCATGTGGAGGCATTGCCCTCAAATGTATAAGGAAAGAGTCTGCATACTAAATCTTCATTCTCTACACTTCAAAGTCTAATGGCCAACATAAAATTCTTTATGTGATCCTCGATAAATTGCTTAGAATTTGGATCAAACTTAGGCAGCCATTTCTCCGGGTGTTTTGGTAATGGGTGTTGAGGTCCAGGTATAGCCATAGCATCTTGATCGAGCCAGGGTCTGGCGGGATTTTTTTGGTTTGCCATGGGTATTGGTGGTGTCGAAGGCTGAGATGTTTCGAATGAGGAACTGCCTTCATCAGATGATTCTCCTCCTGAAGAGGATGGAGATGAATGAGGTGGGGAAGGTGGAATACCAGATCCTCCAGCTCCAAGGATAGGTGTCTAGGTAGGATTAGTGGTATGTTCACCTAATGGATTTTGAAACAGACCAGTGCCTTCAAGTTGTTCTCAGATATCTGAGAAGTTTAAGGGTTGATTAAGTGGCTAACAGGTTGTCTAATACGAGCTAAGGAACTATGTGTTCTTATAAGTGACTGACGAACAATTTCTTGTACATCGTCCCCTTGGGGAACTGGTGTCACTGGATCAACAGGAATCTCAGGGTTTTCGTTTGATGTAGTTGTTGTTATGAAAGTAACATTATTGTCTGAGTGACTACGTGTTACGACAGGGGATCGAGTGTGTAGGGGAGGAGTCTTGCGACCTCCACGTGCCATCAATTTAATTTAGGCCCTCCTTCTAGCGCCATTTGTTGACGGGCAAATTTGACAGGCCGTCAACTGAGAGAACAGGTCCGGTCCGGGGTTGTCTAAATAACCCAAGCCATTTGGTGTAACCTGTTTTGACAGGTTTAATGGCTCTGTTAGCCAATCTAATGTCTTCAAATAAAGAAAATCAATAAACTAACTAATATTAAAACTATAATATATATATATATATATATACACAAATGTATTTAAGAAGAAAAAGAAAATATAAACATATCACTTATGAACAGAATTTACAGGTTGCAAGTTTTAATGAAAACCTTGCAAAATCAATGTAAAGATAATTGTTTTCAGAAGAAGATAAAGAAAGAACATTTTTGTATTTTCTGTTTTCTAATTATGAAATCTAATAAAACTTGAATTAACTAAGTTATGAAACAAGGATTTACAGACAGTCAAAGCCAATCTAAAACTTTCATGTTTCACTAATACATAAAATGACATAAAGTAAATAAAGCTAACCTGAATTTTATATCATGTCTATGTCTTATGTGTAGTCAGATACTCCAGCTGTTCTTCCTGTAAGAAAAATCTGTGACAGGCTTATGATGATGCTTCCAGAACAAACTCCATAATGTTTGTTGGCAGCCAGGATATGAGAACAAAATAATAGACAAGTATACACAATGATCTTATGATTATGAACAATCATAGTAATATAAATCTTAATGTAAAAATGTTCATATTATCAATCAACTAACATCAGATAAAAATCATAATCTGCCAATTGATATGATGATCACAGTGATAATTAATTGAAACAACAATTAAAGACAGCCTTTAAAATATCAAATAAGATGGAATATCACATGTCATAGAGACTAAATCCATACAACACATTACTATTCCAAAATAATAGAGACGAAACACAAATGAGACAACATTCACATAAGTCTAAAGCCGAACTGTTATAAGTTGTTCCATTGAGTTCTGAAAATCATTTGTCTATAACTTGTTCCAAGAAAAGATGATCTTACACTTACAAAATGCAGAGTATTTAAAGTGTTTTGAAATCTCATCTTCATATCTCCTGAGATAGGATAGAATCTCATGAGATCAAAATGTTACAAAAATAGAGGGTCTGCAACCACTCATAACTGAGTTGGTTCTCTTCAAAAATTAATAAAAGTTTTTTACAAAATAAACAGAAAAGAAATACTAATCATCTAAATGCAAAATCAGACATGTTTCCCCCAGATGATCAGCATCAAGATCTACCATTTCCTGAAAACGAAACAGGAATAAGTTAGATAAGTTATTAACAACTAATTACTAATTTTTTATTTAAAAATGACTTGGCTACAAAATCGAAAGATTATGTAGCTAGTCTTATCTTAGGAAACAAAATCTAATTTCAAACTTATTTGATTCAAATAGATAACACGAATGTAATAAGAGGGAAAACCGTTTTACCATTTCAACCAATGACTAAAGATGGATTAGGGTAGCTCGGAATTGATTATGGCTTTAACACTGTTTGAATTTTTTATCACTATATTACATGTCCTCTTAAGGCGTTTAACTTGTATCTCCACGTTTGATCTGAGGTCGATATTTTATTTTCTCAGTAATTCACTTTGATTTGTGAGTGTTTTAATTTGAGCTTGAAGGATGGGAACATCAGTGTAATATCGTTCGATCCAATGCAGACAAACGTCACATTGTACTGAAGGAATGACATGTTGGTGAAGCGTGTGGTCAAGCATGGTTGTATTAGCTTCACCTACTATTTTCCCTTGAGAAAACCCGATACTAGAAATCCCATCCTTACCCCTGAGACACGGTGGAAGATTCGTAACAAAGTCATAGGGTTCAACAATACCAAACCCTTGACAATCTGGGTCTTCCAAAGCCAGGAAATATTTTATCTCATAATCTGAGACCTCATTGACCTCGATCGGGCCGATCGAGCTCAAATGAGAGTCGGTTCGATTCCTCAAACTCCTCAAAATGAGACGACCAGCTCTTTTTTTCTGAAACCCTAATGCTGTGTGTTTTTGTTCTGTTTGTTTAAAAGATTTTTTGACATCGGGATTCACAGTAACACTCTGAACAAGTTCAAAATTAGGCACAAGAGTTTTAGCTAACTCAGACTTAACAACCTTTTTCTCATGTGAAGACTAACTTGGCCTTGTCTAGTCTAGAGGGTTTTTGTTAAGAGAGTCTGGTTCATTACTAGGAATGTCGGGTTGTTTTTTAATCAAAGGCTCATGTGAATTAGGGATTTCTACAGGAATGGTCGTAGTAGAACCATTTCTTGTTAAAAATCCATCCCAGAAATCACCCACGGTTGTCAAATGGTGAATCAACAGAATTTTAATCAAGTCGTGGTGGAAAAGACTAGAGTCGAGGCTCTGTCTCTTATACCTTTTAGACATTTTGTATAGGCTTCTCAAAAGATAGAAAGGCATGTTTAATTGAAAACCTATGAAATGCATAAGCAGTTGTATATGATAGAGAAAAACTAAACCATAACGACCCTCACAGGTCACAAATTGTTTGAGGATCAACAACATGCCATGCCACCTACGCTTAACCAAAGAAATAGGGATACCTTTTTCGCAACAATTGATTTTCCTGGAGGTCATGAAGAGGCTCCATGGTACTTCTTCGATCTTTGATTTTTTGAACCATTTCTCACTGGTGTATGGAAGCCCTATGGCTTCACTTACAAAATCCTCAGTTAGCTCTAACTGGGTATCCCCAATCTTCGCTCTGCACCCATCGAAAGTCTGTGCAAAATACCTCGCCACCTAAAGGTTATGACCTTCAAATATTTTAAGGAAGGCCTCCCAGCCTTGGCTCTTTAGATCTTCGATTGCATCATCGTGTGAGAGTAATGCCTGAGAGCCATTCGGATCCAAACAAACAACAGGGGTCATTACAAATGCGACTAGTATGTAACAAGGGTGACTCATAAACAGTTCTAGGTTCGGATGGTAGGAGAAATAGGAACATATCTGAATAGATGAAGGGGAACAAACCATAATGAAGGTTGTGTGTTATCATAACATGAACATCGAGGGTTTGGTTGTAGGGTTTTACCATTCCTGGTAATGAAAGTCTTTCATACGGAGTCGACAACCTGTACTCGAAATAATAGGTTCATTAACTCACTATGCGAACAAGGTGAGTCAAGTACAGAGTGCAGTAGCTGCACATTAATTTCCATGACTATTATCACAACCATAGTGTTTTCAAAGGGTTCAACATATGTTAAAACAAAAATCCTCATAATTCACATGCAAACCATCTAAGCATATAAAAATTGAATCAATATTCAAAACATTCCAAAGGTAAGTCATTCAAGTGTTAGATTTAGATTGGATATAAGCACGATGACCCTTAAAAAGAATGTCTTGTATAGAAATAAATATGAAGCTAAGTTTTCATGTTTGATTCATGCTTTCAGTCATGAATCAAACATAAAACAAAACGAAAACACAAACTTTAAAGAATTAATGAACATTTTTTTAAAATCCAGTAATCATCTCATAATGATAATATTTACAAGATGAGGTGAAGGCAACTACAGAAAGTGAAATTTCTTATTCAAATAACGAAATCTTGTAGGGTTGCCAACAAAATCTAAGGCACGTCATTGAAAAAGTGAGGGAGAAAAAAGAGGAAGCCTTTTGTTGCTTTGTTGATTTCAAAAAATCTTTTGACATGGTCCCTAGAGATAAGCTTTGGCATAGAATGGAGGAACTTGGGGTTCCTATACATCTTAGAGCAGCCGTCCATAGGCTATATGAGGAGGTTAAAGTCAAAATCAGAATGTTAGTTGGTATTTCCAAAAGTTTTCGGAGTGATATCGAGGTCAAGCAAGGGTGTCCATTGTCCCCTACCCTTTTTTGTTTATATATAGACAAACTTGAAGAGTAGCTAAACTTTTAGGAGGGTGATGGTGCTCTTTTGGGTGATTTTGTGATAAGGCTTCTTTTGTATTCAGATGACCTTATTTTGATTGCTAAATCTGCTCTTGGGTTGCAAAAACACTTAATTTCCTTTGAGCGCTTTTGTAGTACAGCGAGGATGCAAGTCAATGCTAGCAAGACAAAATTGGTAATTTTTTCTAGCAAAAGAAAACATAAGCAACATAAGTTCTACTTTGAAGGAAACACTCTTGAAGAAGTGACATATTACAAATACCTCAAAATTGACTTAAAAAAAAATCTAAGTTGGGAAGGTTGCAGAAAGAAAAGAACTTTGGGAGGTTGGAAAGTGTTCTATGCTTTTCAAAATAGGTGCAGAGAAGTAGAGCTATGGGATTGAAAGACTATGCAAACTCTCTTTGGGATTTTAGTGATCCTGGTGGTTCTATATGGTTGTGAGGTGTGGGCCAGCAGCACATCTAACTTACAGTGGAAGCAAATTGAAAAGATTAAAAAACGATTGATCACAAACAAGTTTAAAATTAAAAGTTCAATCCCTTATGATATCATGCTGAGAGAAATGGGGGTTGCTCCTATTGAAGAAATGGCTATGGTGCGTCTCATAATATATCTAAAAAAAATTGAGCAAATGGAAGATAGTCGATGGCCTAAGGTCGTCTTCAATGACAGATTGTGCAAAAGAAAGAAGACATGGATGCAACAAAATATTAAATGGATTAATAAATGGAATATCCACTTGAACAGGTGCCCTATGAACAATAAAGAGATAAAGGATTTTGTTATTGATAGGTTCCACAAGCAAACTTGGGATAAAGGGCTCGGGAGAAAGACAAAGTATTATATTGAAGAGTTTAACCCCACATACAATCATCATCAAAAAGCATACATAGGGGCCAATATATCTTGGAGAGCCAAAATGCTTATTTCCTAATTAAGAACCAATTCCCATCAACTCCATTGTGAAACTGGGCGTTGGAAAAGACCAAAAGAATCTTGGGAAGAAAGGGTGTGTGCGTTCTACACTTCCGAAAAAGTGGAAACAGAAAAACATTTCATTTTAGAGTGTGAAGCCTTCAAATACATTAGGGACAACTATATAAGTATCTTGACAGCTAGCTCTTGGAATAACTTATTCAATGAGGGGATAGTGGAGAAATTGGGGGAGCTCATCATCAAGTTGAACAGGAAAAGGGATGAACTGCAGAAATCAATGTGTCAGGCAATATGTTCCATAGGCTATTGTTAGCCTTGTGGACGTTAAAATCATTTTCTTTCTTTCTTTCATAACCCGTGACCTTAGTAGCTCCAAAGGATTGCATTTGAAATAGTATATCTCGTGTGAGTTTCTTTTCCATTGAGAAAGGGCAAGCTCTAAGCACCTCATCAAGGCATATTGAATGCGATAGTAGGGGCTTTAGGCATTGTCAATATTGATCAATCAGAAGGGATTTGACGTCAAAAAGTCTATACCCTTCCTAGCCACATCCATTATCACTCTTAAACAATTGGTTGAATATCTTTCTTAAGGTGACATCTAAGCACTTCCAACACTGCATTCAGTGTAACAGCTGGGGCTCTAAGCACCGCTAGAGTTGATTGATTGAATGTCTTTCTCAAGGCCAGGTCTAAGTTGTTGATACTGAGAGGGGGGTGAATCAGTATCAAGTACAATTTAAAACCTTTTTCAAATTATACTTAAACCATTCAATTATATCCAATGAGAAATGAACAATAGTATAAGAGTTACACCAATACACCACAATACACCATGC
>ML795566.1:356764-371952 GCA_009831015.1 Picea engelmannii | reverse complement strand
CTTTTTGTCTAAATTACCTTCCAAGGAAGAGACTTCATTCACACAATAACAAGGCACTAGTACGTTGCATTGGAGATTGTTAATTATTGCATTGGTAAACATGAATTTTGAGATATCGAGATTGTTCAAGTTGGATCTGAATTATACATGCTTTAAGATTTCTTGTGCTACAAGGGCGTATTGATTGGTCAAGTGATTGGTATACTGTAAAAAACATTAAGCTACATCCATTAGGGCTGCAACAAACTCACTCTCTAATACTTTTTATACACTTTTCTATTGCTGAAATTTATTTGTAAGTTGTGATACTAATCTACTTTTTAAGAGATTTTGTTTGGGTGGATTACTTGTTGATTTTAGTGGTTAGAATTTTCTGTTGTAGAAAAATTTTGCTACATCCATTGGGATGTCATAAATACTTACTGATAACACTCTCTAACAACCCTCATTTGTCATCAAAGTCTTGGTCTAAACATTGGAACATTGTGCACTAGTTACAAGCTTTGTTTTCCAATATCATATACTTGATTTTGATGGTTCAATTTGCAACTGTTGTGATTCTTCATTGCTGATATATATTTCCATACTGTTGCAATTTTAGGACAAAAATCATAACTTGTTGTTTCCCTCTTGTTCTAGGTATTATTTTCATCATACATTGTCTTGGTTTTGGTTGTCTAAGATTGGTTTTGCAGGCACTCTCCATTTGAAAATTTTACTTGACCGACACTTAACCTCCATCAAGCCCTTAGAACCTTTGATTGTGACCTATAAGGGTGCTTCATTCATCTCTTTGAATTCTCCCTTGCAATGCCCCTAGGGTCACCCAAAAATCCTTCCTTGTGTTGGACTTGTCCTTCACTAAACGAGGGGAATATCTATTGAGGGTGATAGGTGTCCCCAGTTGCGTTTCACACTTGTTGCTTGGGTTGGGATTTTCCCAAACTACAAATTGTACGATAACAGGTTCAAGAGAAGGTTGTCACTATTTTCTATTGAAAAAATGATAATCATATTGTTGATATCTTTACAAAACCTTTGTCTGAAGCTAAGTTTGTTAAGCTATGTGATATGCTTAGGCTTCAAGAAGTTGACGTAATTTCACCTCCTAAACCTCCAAAATCATGTGTTGATGGTTCATCACACCTCTATTGGAGACATTTGGTTGGGCATTCGACTAGCCATTGGAGACAATCAGTTAGGCAGTTGGCTAGTTGCTAGAGATAGTCGGTTAGGTGATCGACTAGTTGTTGGAGACAGTCGGTCAGGCGGTCGACTAGTTGTTGGAGATAGTCGATCGGGCAATTGACTAGCAACTGGAAAAATTCAATCAATGAGTTGACTAGCTGTTGAGACATTGCGGGTTTTCCAGAAACCGTTAAACTATCGATTGCTATTTGTGGATAAGATCTTCCTCATTTCAAGGAAATTAGTTAGATTCAAATATTATAAATAAAGGACCCCATGGGTCGATAGATGTGGTGTGTGCGTGTAATGAATATTGAAATGTCTATCAGACATTGTGATGTTCTAATCATAATGCATTGTGCTTAAGTGTTGAAATGGTGTATTTAGACACCACCGATCTTCTTTGGAGTATTATTTCCCTTTTGTTATTTTCTGTAGATTTTGTTTTGTTCCTTCCAGGGTTACCTCCAAAACCAACATGTTATAATTTTATATTAATCTTATTTTGTGGAAAATATTTTTTTTTTTTAACTTTTTAATTTTCATCATATTAATTTATGAATGGGATGTGACTTAATTAGCTATGGTGTGTTTACATTTTTTATTAAATTTGTTAGATTTTAAAACTAATTGTGAGAAAGAGAAATATATAAATTTATAAAAGAGACATGCACTTGATATACTAAATACTTGATATATTAAATCACTATGTATTGGTGGTGGCAGTGGCCATCACCACAACTAAATGATAGTTACACATTTGGCTAGAACCTTATCCTTCCCTCACCTCCTCGCCATATGTACTGCCTCACTACCCTGCGGCCTCCCTATCGCCATCCATGCATCCTCAAACATATCATAACATGTACATTCCTTCTCATATATGAAGCAGTATGGAACCAACAGAGTAACAACTACTATAGAATTAGGATCCTAAGCATGCCTTCTATCTTTTGTAGGAGCTATTGGATATGGATATAGCTATGTAGCAGTCAGTTGTGCACTTTCATTTCATCTCTAGTTGGTACATAAGGTCTTTGAACAATCAAATGAGCACCTGCAATAACCTGAATTTAATGAGGTATGATAGATGATTGTTGATTACAAATACTTCTACACTAACTACTCTAAAAATTGCCCAGATATGGGATGGGGAGCATATGTGTGCCAGTTATAGGATACCACTAATTACATGGAAAAAGTTGAGTAATGTAAGAATACTTCACATCTAGTGGCTAACAACACAACTTAGCATCTATCATACATAATATAGTATATTGGAAGAGTCAGTTTATAGAAAATCATATTGGACATGCACTCATGCAAATGATATGTATGTTCATTTTCTCAATAAACTAGTATACCCCCTAATGGGTGAATGTGAATGCCAAAGTAATTCAAAGGGGGAGGGTTCACATGAGAGTTTTCATATTAATGTTATTAATAAGAATCATAAAGATTTGTAATTGAAATGATTTTATTTGAAAATTGGTGATGACCCCCTACCATGACTTTTGAAATGGTGATAGACCTGTGCATTTTGAAAAGAGAGGGAGTAAATCCTAGTAGACTCAAGGGCCTAAAACATTTTAAAAGCAAGATTAAAAACATATTTGCAAATAAATTTTTAGAAATTGCAAATGGTATGGACGTAATATGAAGGAAAAAACCAAGGAACAAGTGTTTATAGTAAATAATGAAGGAGATAAGACATGTTTTATGTAGGTAATTTTTTTTTCAAGCACCCATAACAACATGGTATGGCAATAAGACAACACTTGTTTTTGTGAATAGTTTTGCATTAATAGCAATAGGTTGTAAAAGAACATCCTCAATAGTATTCTAAAAAACAAGAGGAATCCATGACACAATTATTTGTACATGGAGTACATGGTCATGTAAAACATATATGGAGAAATTTATTTATCGTAGAAGAGTTACACTGTGTCACATGGACAAAGCATGTAAGCATGTTTTTTCTTGATTTCTTAGTGCAACATATGCATTGTTCTTCATTTTTGCATAGAGATGATGAAAAACATTTACAACCATGCTAATGATGTGACATGTGATATTGTTGTGAAGGTTAAACCTTGTCATTCAGTGTTTCCAATGTGGATAATGGACCAATGTTTATTTGGAGGTAAAATTTAAAATGAAGTATAATCATATTTAGATGATTAAATTCTAGTGGTTTTATTTCAAAGTACTTTCTTATGATTTTTCCTTGTATTCCCTCACAATGTTTTTCAATTAGCAATTGTTATTTCACAAATGATATTATATTGATTGTGTTTTTAATATTACTTGGTTAAACATTTTAAAATTTGATATCATTTAACTTTTTCATGAGTATAATGAAAGATGATTATGACAAAACAAATCTAATATCACAAATATGTCCACGATGATAATTGATAATTATATTGAATAACATGATATTAATTTAAGTGAAAGGTACATTGAAAACTAAAATATTAAACAAGTAACAAAACAAATCTAATATCACAAATATGTCCATGATGATAATTATATTGAATAACATGATGTTAATTTCAGTGCAAGGTACATTGAAAACTAAAATACTAAATAAGGGTGAGCAATATCCAGCCTGCTGCAGAGTCTTTAAGACTCTGCAGAGACCGGATGACCGTATAAATTGTTCGTGCGCTTCATACCTTCATCCATCCATCGGCATCCATGCTCGGCATACCATTGGCATACACGCTCGCCCTCTTACGCCGCACTGCCATGGCTACACATCAACGATTTCCGTTTTCCGTTTGCGAGCAGCGTTTTCGATGTGATCCACAATCCGCGTCTGAATGTACTCGCCGATTTCCTATGCCGATCAAGGCGTGGCTCGCCATATCCAACTTTTATAACCGGTTTTAATTATCCAGCTACCGGTTTTAATGGCCAGGTAGATTTGGGGGCTTGGATGATAGAAGAAGCGATTAGATTTTGCAGTGTTTTATTCACACCAACATACAGGTTCATAAGGATCCGATAATACTTGTCACGGAATATCCGATAATCGCCTACGAGCTTCCTGTTTGACAAGTCGAGTTGATTGCTTCTCATAATGATGATTTGTTCATCATAAGAAGAGAAAAATCTGGGGAAGGGATTCTTGTGGAGTTGTGGTTGAAGAGGGAGAACAGCTGGGGAAAACTTGTTCATTTGATTGCGGGGGCAACTGGTTATGCACAACACGTCGTTTCCTCCTTAGTGATGCCATTCGCTTTTCCCTCGTAAGACACCTCCTGAACTGAAGTCATTAAAAATCCTGAAACCGGTGGAGGAAAACGACTTGCAGCGGATGCCTTATCTGGATATTGCTCGCCTTATCTGGAGGTCATCGTGAAGGAAACCCTGAGACGCCACCCTCCCGGGCACTTCGTCGTCCCCCACACTGTAACGCAGCCCTGCGAAATCGCCGGCTACGAGGTCCCCGCTGACGCGTTCATCAATTTCCACGTGGCGGGCATGGCGATGGATCCCGCAGTGTGGCCGAACCCATCGGAGTTCAGACCAGAGCGGTTTGCGGATGAGGGTGTGGAAGTGGATTTTATCGGGACGAAGGAGATAAAGATGATGCCCTTCGGCGCAGGGCGAAGGGTGTGTCCGGGCATAGGGTTGGCTATGTTCCATTTAAATTTCATCGTTGCCCGACTTGTTTAGGAATTCTCGTGGGAATGCAAGTCGGGTGAGACGGTTGATCTATCTGAGACGCTGGAACTCACCATGGTTATGAAATATCCTCTGCAGGCGGTCATAAAGGAGAGGGAGAAGGGCCGTAATAGACTGGCGGAAGCTTACAAGGGGTAACAGGTTCGATCCTTAGTGCAGTCTGTACTGAAAATCGACTCTCGCAAGCAATTGCCCTCGCAAAAACAACAGGAGTTACTGTGAAAAATAAATAATAATAATAAATTGTATGTTTTAGGAAGAATTTTTCATGTATCATGTTGCTTTTTAATTTTTAGATTTGTTGGGAAAGTTTGTGCACAGAAATGGTTAAATATTTAATATTATTGAAAGTTTTTATAATATGGTTTTTCCGAACTGGGTGGATTAGTTATGTTGATTGGGTGGTTTGAATTTTATGTACAGACTTCGTCTCAGTCTTTCTTATTCTTGAATTGGTTATTTTTTTTTATATTAAATTTTAGGTTTTTTTTTGTTTCTCTTTAAAAAAAATTCTTTATATAAATTATATAAATTTTCTTTATACCAGCACAATTACATAATTGTGGTTGATGAACGTTTATGGGCTATTTTATTTACAAATCTTAATTAAAGTGTATTTATACTATCACAACCATATAATTGTGATTGATAAACTTTTATAGATTATTTCATTTACAAACCTTAATTAGAACCCTAATTAAAGTGTATGATAGAATTACGTTTATAAATGAAATAAGAATTGATATCCATTCACCCAGTATGATAACCCAGTTTTTCTCAGCGTCCGCGGACAAGGAAGAGATGCTTAAATTTCATGGAGATTTAGAAAGAAAGTACAAGCATATGAAGACCCGATTCGATATCTGTCTTTACGATGCCATTGATTGTCGGAGGTCACGCCAAGCTACACCACTGGAGMGAGAATATYCTGATTATGYAGSTAAATTGTGACATATTGTGAGTACAATTTGGTTTTATACAAATATGAATATAATTTTAAGGTTTTGGAAGCGTTTGTGATATTTTTTTATATGGTTAAACAGTTGGCATTGAAGACCCCTTGAAAGAAATTGAGAAACTTCTCGAATGGGAAAGTGAGAAAAAGGCAGTAGCAGTTATCGTGTATGGTTTTGGTGGAGTGGGAAAGTCTACCCTTGCGGATGCTGTGTTTGCTAGACTTGATATTGTAGGATGTAAATATTCCATGGTTAGATTGTTTGATGACATAACATCAACTCCAAATATAAAAGAGCTACAAAAATATATATTAAAAGATTTGATGATCGGAGTTGAAGAGAAAATGGCAAAGGTAGATGTTAGAACGGTTCAAAGTGGACAGGGGCAAATTCGCCTTATGTTGGAGAAAGAAGTAGCCTTTATCTATGTAGACAATGTTTTGGAAGGTGATCATCCGCTTGAACTGCTTCAACAGCTTTTGCCCAAGGATATGCATATGGCAAAGAAAGTAAGGGTGCTTATCACTGCTCGGGAAAAAGGTGTGCATACTGTGTGTACGGGGTGCAGAATGGAAACCAAAGCGTATGAGATGAAAACCCTTCCGGAGCCTCAAGCGATGAATCTTTTAAAACAGGAAATGAACGACGGGAAAATAGACTCTAGCCAAATGAAGCAGATAATAAAGATAAGCGGTGGAATCCCAAAGCTTTTGACAGTGGTTGCAGGATTTATAAGGTCCGAAGAGGACAAACAAAAAGCTTTTCGTATACTGATGGAAGACAAAGGACATTTGCAGGGTCAAGCAGTCTATAATATAGAGAGCTATGTCTTAGCCTACGATAATCTTCCTGAAAGGTACAAGGATCCATTTCTTGACATCTGATTATTCTCTTCACATATGTAGCACCACTTTGGGCACATGTTTCTCAGATTGTGTGAGCAGACCGTTGTAGCATGACTTGTTACACCTTCGCATATATCACATAATGTTTCAATATGAATTCGACGGACTATGGGATCTAGTTGATAAAGAAGCATCGCTCCACCTCAGCAACACACCAACATTCCAGCACATCAGTGCACATTTCAGAGAGGGAGAGGCATTAACCCTCCCATTTTTAAATTTGAAATATGATCCTATACGAATTTTGTGTTGTAAGGCTGTAAGAACCGAGCCATGCCCTTGTATAGGTAGTGGACAGAGTCGCCTTAAATGGTTGCTTGTAAACAGGTCTAGGTCTGAGTCAGGTCTGGATCATCATTTATGTAATGGAGCCATAGGAGTATGGTGTCGTAACTAAGACAGTGATATCACCAAGTAGGTGAAGAGGATAAGCTCGTAGAGCCCTCTTTTGTAAAGGGGGAAGGAAAAGAGACCTTGGAAGAGAAGGTCTTAGAGGGTCTTAGAAGTAGAACTCATGATAGAGTTAGGATAGGAGGTAGAATAGTTCTGAGGAGAGAGCTTGAGAGAACTGGGACTCTGTTGCAGTCTAGTTTTTGTAAACATTTGTATAGGCACACAAAGATAATAGAAAAGCAGTTTTTCCTGCATATGGTTGTTTTTGTGTTTATTTATTTCATGAATGAATGCTGTAGATATATGATAAGTTTCATTTACAGTAGGAAGGTAGATTTCTCTATCTTCATTGAGTTCGTAATATCGTTCTGGGTTCTTTAGGCTGTGCAAGGAGTGCACAACAGAACATTGGAAGTTCTATATCCAGCACAAGGAGTGCGCATCTGAGCTCTGTGGAGTCAGAAAAGAACACGCCAATAGGGTGCACCAGAGCGATCATAAACTTAAGAGGAACCTCAAGGTTACTGAATATCTTGGAGGAGAAATCTTTGCAAGGAAGGCACAGAGAAACAGATTTGTTGAACACTTTGTAAGGAGAAGCTCTGCAAGGTATGCATCGAACAAGGAGAATGCCAAGAGGGCAAGAAGAATTTCTTGTTCAAGAAATCCTTTGGATCTGAGTTTGACCAAATCCAATAAACACAAGGAGTGCATGGGAGATCAAAATATTTGAGGAGATCAAGGTTAGAAGGAATAACACAAAGAGTGCATAGGAGACATACTTATTCTAAGTTCGAAATCTTAGAAGTGATAACGCTTGCAAGGGCATAAGCGAGACTCAAGATAGTCGGGTTCACAAAAGGAAGCTCAAAGGCCGAAACCTTTGAACACTGATAAAATCTTCCAAGTTGGAAGAAGGTAATAGCTCAAGAGGAGGAGTGACAACAACAGTTAGATTGGTTGTGAGAAGGAGCATGGACCATTAGATCAATGTCCAGTGATATAAGGAAGCACAGAGGAGGGGACAGATCTCAATCGTTGGATCTGAGCGCAAAGGATCGACAACCATCTGATCAACGTGAAGTGCATGGGATTTAAACCTTGTGTACACAAGAGGACTAGTCAAAGTTTGAGGATTGAGATTGATGAAGGCCGAAGAGCTGGAGAGCTGAAGTAAAATATCGATCGTCTGATTAGTCGAGGTGAATCTGAGTCATCATATCATCTAAAGGAAATCTCAGGCATCGGATCACCTGAAGTGAATCTGAGTTGTCGGACCAGGAGAGGAGACGTGGCAAAGATCTGAGCACTCTGGGTAAAGTCCTGAAGTGATTCATAGTCGTCATATCAGAGGAGACATGGTGAAGATCTGAGCACTACGGGAAAAGTCCCCAAGTAAATCTGAGTTGTTAGATCTAGAGAAGACGTGGCGCAAATCTGTGAACTTTGGATAAAGACCTGAAGTAATCCTTGGTCATCAGATCAGGAGGAAATGCATCATAGGATTACCAGCTTTAGATAAAAGCAATTGGGAGAAGAGTTGACATTTGATATTTTCAAAGCCCAAAAATCTAAAGTGACGAAAACCGTCGATGTGAAGGTGGACACGTGGCGCCAGATCTAGGACTCCGGAGAAAAGTGGAGGAGGAAAGGTCCAAAGACCTAGAGAAGAGATATCAATCTTCAATCGAGAATGGAGTCTGAGGGACGTTCATCTGGTTGAGGAGTCCAAAGTCCTAAAGTGGGAGAACGACCGTTGATTAGGGAGGATATGTGTCATCAGATCTTCCACTCTGAAAGATAACCAATCAACAGTGGCAAGGATTTGAGAATTAAGATTCCCAAAGGCTGGACTCACGGAGGAGATCTTGTCCGTGGATTCAGGGAGATAGGTGCCAATAGATCTTCCACTTTGGAAGATTTCCATATGGAGGAAGAGAAAGTTTGAAATTTGAAACTCTCGAAGCCCGAAAGGCAAAGTCGACAACAACCGTTGATTTAAAGGGGAACTACATGTCGACAGATCGAGAAGATTTGAGATCATGCATGGAAGAAGGAAAGAAGGTAGGAAATGGCGGATAGATAGAAGTATTTGATCATGGATGATCTCCAAGGGATTAGGGATTGATGGACAGGAAGAATTGTGGAGCTAGGACTTGCTCGAGTTTTGGTTTTTCTTGAGCGGGCCACAATTTATACCACGGTTTTGATAAAGAGATACGTGGTAGTGGAGGTGGATTGCAAGGAAAAAAGTGGGTTGATATAAAACTACTCTTGCCTGCACCCACAATCGTATAATTCCACAGGGTCATAGCCCAGAGACATATGAAATAAGGGACTAGTGAAAGGGAGCTAGCACCTGCAAATTGAAGAGCGCCCAGAGCGTGCAGACAGAGGGTGTGGGTATCACATGACCTGCACACTGAAGGAAAAGGGGCCTGTGTGAAGTTAATTTGGGTTCAAAGAGGAGCCCAAAGAGTCGACCCAACTTAGAATAAGGAAATATCTAGAGACCGGGAGGTCACAGAACCCCAGGAGGGTAGGGGGGCTGCATCAGGTGGTATCGGAGCTGATTTTCGTCTATAGATTTTAGGCAAAAGAGAAAGAGGAGAAGGCTGGAATTTTGTTTGCAGACAACAGACAAGAAGGATGCGAAAGGAGATAATATGATAACATTAGATGATATCAGAAGTTAAAGTTTTCATGTAGACAACGGGTGAAGGAAGCAGGGTACTAATGCTCTGTGAGAAGGTTGTTGCATGTGCACAACGACAAAAAATTAAACAACCAGGTGAGCTGTGAGAGAAGATGGAGATTCTCTCAGATGTAGAGTGATCCATAGGCTTTCCAAGAGGGCAGGTAGAAGGTGGAAATGGCTACTGAAGGCCATGGGTGCGGTCGAAGAGAAGGCCACCAACAGAAGAACAATCTAGATATGGATCTGGAGTTCAATCAAATAAGAACACAAATGGAGAAGCTTGCATTTAAAATGCATCAGAATGAAAAAGTGGATTGGGTGTATGAATGGCCCATGAAGAAGGTGAAGTGGCCAGTTAAGATATTGTTGGCTAAAGGACAACAAAAGCAGTTGAGAAGGTGGTAGAGGGAATTAGAAAACCTCAGTGACACAGAGGAAGAACAGATTCACATCTGTGAACCAGAAATTGGGAGACACCTCAGTGATGGGGAGGAGGTTAGATCAGTTAAGGATCTCATGAACTGCCAGGTGGACATAAATGGACTTTCAAGTTGCCAAGTGGGTAATAAAAAGAGATCAGTGGAAGGTATCATATACTGCCAAGGGGGTAGTGCTGAAAGTTCAAATTTTTAGGTGGGTAATGAGATGGGATCAATTGATTTCATAGACTGCCAGGTTGGTAGAAGAGAAGTCTCAAATTTCTAGGTGGGCAGGGAGAAAGAAATGAGACTGTCATGTGGGTAGAAGAGAAGTCTCAAATTTCTGGGTGGGCAGGGAGAAAGAAATGAGATTTTGGATCATTGAGTTCTTTACAGGAACCCACTCTCTCGAATTGCATACATATAGAGGAACTACCAGAATCTACTTCAAAACTTCAATTTTTAACAATGTTGAAAATGGAGGGTTGTAAAAATTTAACACATTTGCCAGAGGATTTTCAATCACTAAATTCTTTATGAGTACTAGAATTAAGATATTGTGAAAGTCTCAAAGTTCTTCTTAAAAATTTTGAGAAATTTCTAAAACTGAAACCATTTAGAACCAGAGAGGTTATCGATTTTAGCTCATCGTTTTGAAAAAGTGACACCCATGGCCCATCCCCCTCCATCTGCAATACCCTTGTACCCCTATTTTCTATAGAAACGCCCATTACCCCCCAACTCTATGGAAGTAGTCCTAGCAACTTCTGTCAGGTTTCAAAAAATTGACTTCATTCCTCCCAAAAGGAAAATATAAGTTTGTTATTTTGTGTTAAAACAATGTTGTTATTTTGTGTTAAAACAATGGATTATTAATTTTATGACACAAATGGTTTAAGTTAAGAACTTTATATAAGAGCTCATAATTATTATGCATGTACTCCAATTGTAAATATGTGGATCATTTTATTGTATTTACTTAATTAGCATTCTCTCCATGACATTTATTTGCATCTTTATTAGTCCCTGCGGAAGGGGTAAAGGGACTATAGCTATCGATAATTCATTCGTTCACTTCATATTAATTTGTCCTTTGACTATAAATTTTCACATAATCTCTATTGTTCGAACTAGATAACTAAAACCATTATTTTTTATATAATAAAAAAAACCTTATATGTCATCATCTCATTGGAGAATAGATTCGAAGTCTTATTATCAACTTCACTATTCCCAATCTTTTAAATGTTAACATATCCAAAGTTTTGAGCATCTACACTCTTTATGAATTATTATTTAAATGTTTACATATCCAAAGTTTAGAACATTGACACTCGTTTTTAAGTACTTAAACAGGTCTGACACAATGTATTCCTGACACAATGCATTCTTTTTTAAATGTTTACATAGCGCGAGGCCCTTAAACAGTCCCGACATATTTAAATGTTTACTTAACAGGCATGATAGCCTTAAATGTTTACTTAACATGCCTATCACAATACATTTTCCTCCAATTTTTGGATACAATCTTCTATGCAGTGAATTTGGGAAATATTGTTGTCCACCGACACTCGCAGAGTTAACTATCATGATGGAGTTGCTTCTAAATCATATGTTTCATATTTCTTTTGTAGTTGGAATGCAATCTAGTCATCATTGAGTATGCATATATACTTCACTGGTTCACTAGTTGTTGCTTGCTCGATGGTTTGTTGCTTCGTTGGATGCTGCTTATTGTTGTTTGCTTCAACTTTGCAAAGTTGAGGTCCTGCAGCTATAGTTGGACCTCTTGGTGCTTTCTCACTGGTTTTTTGTTTGTTGCTTGCTCTTGTTTTCTTCAACTTTGCAAGGTTGAAGTCCTGCACCCACAATTCGACCTGTTCTTGCACTTTGCATGGTTGAAATCTTGCACCATTGTTGGCTTCAACTTTGCAATATTGAGGTCTTGCACCCGCAGTTGGACCTGTTGCTTCACTTTGTAGGGTTGAGATCCTGCACCAGCAATTGGACCTACGATTATGCCATTCACCATTCACAAGTAAGTTTCACTACCATGGTTTCATTCCTATTCATTGTTTGTTGTTTACTATTTACAGTTTGCTGGTAGGAATGTTCAATACTAGGAGGTGCTGAAAATCAAAATAAATATAAAAAAATCTAGAAATAATAACTGAGTGAAAATGCTCTTACAGAACATCCTTAAATGTGACTACTAGGATCAAGAAAACATGAATGTGTTTCTATCCCCGGAAAGTGTTGAACAAGAAATCTTGTCGCCTTTGCAAAATGTTCTTGTAGAAGAAAAATGCAGCTAGGTATAGAAGGGATAAGTATGGTACAAAGTTAAGCAGGCTACAAGAAAATTCGACAACATTATTGGTCCTTATCCATGATTATTAGTGACATATTTTAGTAAGTTATATAAAAAAAAAGTTACAAGACCTGAAATACAAATCTTGGGTGGACGATGAAGATAAAACACAAAAATGACCCAAGTCCAAACATTAGTTCTTGTTTCTCCTTTGTTAGCAAGTTAAATTCTTAGTGGGCAGTGGAGTTTGAACACTGGTTTCTTTGTAGATTATGGGATGGGGATCAATGGAATTGTGAGAAACAAGATGTGTAATCGCAGGATTAGGGGGATTATCAATAGGTTTGGGAAAATCAAGGGATCCTGGAAGATTAGGCTAAGGGTTCACAGGTTTTAACCAGTACAATACTGTGTAGTCATTAGATTGTCGACGTTTCGGATCCAGATCAGGATCCATCTTTAGGACAAAGAGCCTGGGTTTTAAGAGAAAGGGAAGAGCTGGTATAAATACTAGAAGTGGGAAAGTTTATTAGTGTCGGCTAAGTAGAATTATTTAATAGATTTATTTTATAAAATATCACTAGGGTTTCTTAAATTCTTGTTTTTTAAGGTTATGATAATTTTAGGGTTTTTTATTTATAAATATATATATATATATATAATTATGTTTTGGGGTTTTGTTTGAGGTAAATTAAAGTGTTAATTCTAGGGTTAGGTTAATAAGGAGTGCTTGTCTAGGGTTTAATATTAGGGTTTCTTATTTAAAATTAATTATTAGGTTAATATGATAAGAGGTTAAGGTGTGCTTGTTAAGGGTTTAATATTAGGGTTTAATTTGTTATAAGGTGAAAATTTTTGGGTTCTAATCAAAGTTTATTGTTGTTTTTTGTGTAACAGAGGGAGCCAGTTTTCGCTCAATTCTAGTCCACTATCTCTGTTAAGGTTACTAGGGTGCTTATGGATTTCAATGGCTTCTCTAATATGACGTTTGAAGAGGTGATTCTCTTTGGCGAAGGCCGCGCTGTTCCACTTGGAGAAGGCCATAATCAAATCTGGAGAAGGTCGTACTGTTCCACCTGGAGAAGGCCATAATCAAATCTGGAGAAGGACGCGCTGTTCCACCTGTTCTTGGTTCTGTGCTGAATCTGTGCGAATTTCGGTAGCACGTTTTCATCTCGACATTTTTTGAGAAATTCTAGGTCTGCCACTCTTCTCTTAATTTTAACCTTAAGCTTTTCTAAAACTCGAATTTTGTCCAGAGTCTCCCTACCGTATAGGATTATATATATATGCCTTCTCCAGACTGGGATTTTCCATCGTTCGAGCCGAAATTAAAAAGAATAGATGCATTCTTGAACGCACATCCAAAAATGCATTGAAACTCCACTTAAAACTAGTGCAGATCACGCCACCCGGACTGTGGAGGATAGTGGACGCCCTGGAAACGATGAAGGCTGAGAAAGCATACACAGAGGCAAACAACAGACATGCGTCCAAGCTAAAACGACTGCTGAGCAACAGAAACAGCCCAGACACCAAAGAAAAGAATGTAGTTAACCTATCCGTGCGCGTGCTAAACGAAACGGAAATGGTCGTTTTAGGACGTGGATTAAACTTCGCAGTCTCACCGAACTTCATCCCCACGGAAGACATCATCTGCTGCATAGAGGACGACATACAAAACCTGAGTGATGAAGACAAAGAATCAATCAGACAAGACTGCGTAGTGATCCTACGCAAAGCCAAACCTCCAAAACGAAGCAATTTAAATAATGAAGAACGTACAACTCTAAAGAACCTAAGAAACGATGATAAATTAGCTATTCTCAAAGCGGATAAAGGAGGTGCTACTGTTCTTATGAACATGGATGACTACAACAAGAAAATGATAGAACACCTAACCAAGAGTGGTAGCTATAGGAAACTAGACTCCAACCCCATCAAGAAAATTATAAGACAAGTCAAGATAGCCATCAACAGCTCTAACCTAGATGAGAGAACCAAAAAACGCCTAATCCCCAACAACGAGATCACCCCTAGGATATACGGTTTGTCGAAAATTCACAAAGAAGATGTCCCTCTTAGACCCATAGTGAATACCATAGGTTCACCAACCTATGAACTGGCGAAACACGTAACTAAGATCCTCAGCCCCCTAGTAGGCCACACCGACTCTTTCATCAAAGATTCCAATGACTTTATCAATATCATCAAAAATGAAAAGGTAGGGCCCCAAGACACCCTTATAAGTTTTGATGTAGTCTCTCTTTTCACTAAAATCCCCTTAGAAGAAGCCATCCAAATTGTTAATGAACTCACCGATCTGGATACAGCTAAACTAGCCGAAGTCTGTCTACTCTCCACCTTCTTCAGTTACCAAGGAGAGTTCTATGAACAAACCAGTGGCGTAGCAATGGGCTCCCCACTGTCCCCCATTGTTGCCAACTTGTTCATGGATAATTTTGAAAAGAAGGCCCTAGAATCCTTTCCCTTAAAACCCTCAAGGTGGAAAAGGTATGTTGATGATACAAATGTTCTCTGGCCCCATGGAAAAGATGAATTACATAAATTCTTTCTACACCTAAACAACATATCCGAAGATATTAAATTCACCATGGAACTCGA
>ML795566.1:313656-355727 GCA_009831015.1 Picea engelmannii | reverse complement strand
CTCTTCCCTTTCTCTTAAAACCCAGGCTCTTTGTCCTGAAGATGGATCCTGATCTGGATCCGAAACATCGACAATCTAATGACTACACTGTGGCTTTTCCGATCAAAACTGAAAATCCCACCCACAACAATCTCACTCATCAGTACAATACTATTCAATACCTCTTAAAACAACTGACAAGAATTTTTGTTGCATAGATCATACCTTACATCTTCACATACTCGGTGCTGGGATAGTGCTGGTTTACCCTCTTTTGCAGACATTACAAGCCGCTTTGCCAACTGAGATATGGTATTAAATCACCCTCTTACAAAATATTCTTAAATGTGACTACTGGGATCAAGGAAACATGAATGTATTGCTATCCTCGAAAAGTGTTGAACAAGAAAGCTTGTCGCCTTTGCAAAAATGTTCTTGTAGAAGAAAATTACAGCTAGGTATAGAAGGGATACATA
This sequence comes from Picea engelmannii, assembly GCA_009831015.1. Lineage (NCBI taxonomy): Eukaryota > Viridiplantae > Streptophyta > Pinopsida > Pinales > Pinaceae > Picea > Picea engelmannii. Next base: position 355,272 of record ML795566.1, on the reverse strand, counting down.
TGGTACAAAGTTAAGCAAGTTGCAAGAAAATTCAACAACATTGTTGGTCCTTATCCATATTTATCAATGACATATTTGAGTTAGTTATATATATATAAACATTACAGGACCTGAAATGAAAATCCTGGGTGGACGATGAAGATAAAACACAAAACGACCCAAGTCCAAACATTTGTTCTTATTTCTCCTTTGTTGGCAAGTTAAATTCTTAGTGGGCAGTGGAGTTTGAACATTGGTTTCTTTGTATATTATAGGATGGGGATTAGTATACTTGTGAGAAACAATATGTGTAATAGTAGGATTAGGGGGATTATCAATAGGTTCAGGAAAATCAAGGGATTCTGGAGGATTAGGCTAAGGATCCACAGGTTTTAACCAATACAATACTATTCAATACCTCTTAAAACAACTGGCATGAATTTTTTGTTCCATAGATTATACCTTACATATTCACATACTCAGCACTAGGATGGTACTGGTATACCTTCTTGTGTAGACATTGCAATTCGCTCTGTCAACTGAGGGATGGTACTAAATCACCCTCTTGTGCAGCCATTGCAAGCCATTATGTTCATTGCTTATGTTTACCAAAGGGATGAATTTTAGGTGTAAAGGGTAGAAAAACGATTCCAGATCGGAGCCCAATGACAAAGGTGTAAAGACAGATGGCAGTGCATAGGGTAACGAAGAGCTTAGGAAGGTGACAAATGTCTTGTAGACACGGGCAGATTTGAGCACCTTATCTCTTGCATAGATGGTTATTATTTGCATGGATGAGACATGGTTAGCCACATGTCAAGGTTTGCAGCATGGTGGACACTTAGCACCAAAGAGATTTGGTTATTGTTTCTGTTTGATTAAATTAGTCTAGCTAGTTGTCTTTCATAGTCCCACATGTGTGGTGGTCAGCCTGCATTTATTGCACGTGTCCGTACTACTCTGGTCCCATACTCATTTGGGAGTTGTACAAATTCTACATTCAGAAACTCCGTAAGTTCCAAATAGTCGAAGTCTCAAAGTCCTTGATAAGGATGGTTAAAGTAATCTCAGGTTAATTAACAATAGGAGCGAGTTAATGACTCCGGGAGAAAGTCACTCCAGGAGACTTTCATGCTTCACATTTAAAAAATCTCGAAGTCCCGAATTGGCGCCATGTCTAAGTATGGTTAGAAGAATTCCAAAATTTGGAAGAATGATAAAACTTTAGCAGGGGCACTAAAGTAGCAGGGGCACTAAAGTGATCGACGTCTCATATTCATTTCAGAAATAAGAGATGCCCGAACGTTAATCTCCTTGCTGTATACGCATTCAATTATCTCCAGTGGCCTCAAACAATGCGTAGGAATGTCAATCCTCGATACAAAACCCACCTCTGTGACAACCATACTAACATAAAAAAAAAGAAAATGGGATGTTCTCCTCATCTTTTTATTCCCAAACCCATACGCTTACTTCATTTTCCGGGCTGTCCCTTTCCAATCACATATGCCCACTTTCATGTCCTGGAGATCATACCATAGCTCTTTGGAAAATGGCATTGCACAATGATTTTTCAAATGAATTCAGAGTTTTCATTGCGGAGCAGGCATCTACGAGGACCTTTCCATCCCTTCTTTGCAGATTATGACAGGGAAAGATTTTATTCTCTGAGGAAAACTATATATAGCTATTAGTTTTATGCTGGAATTTGGGTCTTACAAAGAATATTCCATCGCCATTTCCACATCTGGACCTCGACTTGTAGAAATGATTCTTTGTAACATAAATGGACACTTCACTTATATGTCTCGGGATGAGTGCCCCAGTGCCCAATCTTAGAATATCTTCTTCATCTTGTAAGATAATTGAAACCTTGAGAAGTTGTGCTATGTGTTGGTTCAATTGATGTGGTAGAAGTCCATGAACACCTAGTTCTTCCCCTTTTGTTTAATCCACAGACCATCTATGTGGGTGTTCTAAGTGAGAGACATCAACAAGTCATTTCATATCTGCTTAGTGTTGATTTGTGAAGAGTGGGGATGGAATTAAATGATGAATATGATTTTAAATCTATAGACAATGACTATTGTAATGCTTATAAGGTGCACAACTAAAATAAGTTCAAAAATTATATGTATTAAATACTCAGTCTTTGTACTAAACAAGTTTATACTATTGTTTTATTTGAATTATCTCTTATATAAGGTTGAGCACTAACTATAGCTTTTTTTCTTTGTCACATGCTATAGCAACCACGAAGCACTGAGTTTGAAATGAAAAAGGTTGAAGGATACATGGCAGAATTGGTATGCAGTTCCAAACTTACAGTTATCTTTTTTTGCTATTTGCATATTATCTGAACATAGCTAAGAAACATCTTGAAAATCAAAACTTAAAAGATGGAGCAAGTAATAGATGTTGAGTGCTATCAAATAGATACAAACTCCATTGTACATGACAACATCGACCAGGTATTGCATAGCAATGCTCTTTTCAGATTAGATGTATTCTCATATACTATGGGAGATTGCCTCTTCGATGCAGTTCAATTTCTATTACACTTCTATTATTCCTCGACCGAGTTGCACAATGGATTGATAGATCATTTCTTAGCCTGTTTAGAAAATGACAACATTGAGGCATTAGAGTCGTATCAATACAAATTGGCATCTAATTTTCTTTGCCAATTGTATGGAATACATGATGTCAGTATGTATCTTTCAAAGATGCGATTATCTGCATCTGCAACTTTGCCTCCACATGAGAAAGGACTTTGGGGAGATACATTTTGTATACGGTGGCTAGCCAAGTGGCTGAATATATCAATTGGAATTTGGTCACTAACAAGAAAAGAAGACATCTACTATTGCATCTTGTTCCATGATGCCAATCCTCTAAGTGGTCATTATGAACCACTACGCTATAAAAAATTATCCATATGCAATCTTGGACGATGTGATATTTACTTGTCCCTTTCCTGCAAATACCTTCAATCACATTGGAAATGAATTATGCATCATATACACTCTCATGGATTGCAGATAGCAACAACTATTACATCTACTTGTGGAGATAGTTTGTTCAATGAAATTTTCTATTTGATAGCAACAAAGTTTGATGTGCACTCACTGTGCCTTTACACTATGAAATCCTTTTGCAATGCAATTATAGGTGGCAGTCAATAGGCATTTAACTGCTTGCATCAACACCTTCTACCATATCTCATAGAAAGTATGCCGACAATTGGAGGTTGGCAAAAATACTTTGTAAACATGGCAATGCCATATGAGAAAGGAAATATAGAGGGTGGGACATTTTGTTTACAATGGATATCTATCATATTCAGAGTAAATATCCAGGTCTGGTCAACCCTTTCAAAATATATTGTTTATTTCTACTGCATTGATTCAAACTACAATCGAATAATTGAAATCATATCATTGAAAACAGATATGCCACACATCCATTATCAACCTTTGATGAGAAGTACTTCCAGTTCAAGATTCACTGCCCATGCTAACCAAGCTGCATCGCATCTACATAAGCGTCACATATTGTCAAATCACGATGAAACTCATCCGAATTGTCATCAGGTCATAGAGAGCTTAAGCAAAAAATGTAGACTGACTTATCACAACTTGAAAAAGGTCATACGTGAAAGAAATAAATACATTGGTGCACTTCCTTCTAGACCTATGAATTGTGCAACCGATCATCATGAGGTGAAAGGGAGCTCGACCAAGAAACACAAACTCACATATCACAACCAAAAAAAATTGTGTGTGCACAACACAAGTGCATTTACACACATCCTACTGAACACGAACATCGCATGTCCAATGATAAATACCATCACCCTTTGCACCATCAAGATTGTGAGGAGGAAATGCTCGCAAAAAATGTCAATTCCACCTTCAACATGGCTTGTCAACAAGTGAAACTAGTTTCGAGTGGCAACCATAAGTTACCCTACCACATGTTGAAAAAATAGATACGTGAGAGGAATAGGTGCAGCTACATATCCCACAGTTGTCATGATACTGACCGAGAGGGAAAAATTACATATCGTAAATTAGAGCCAACACTGTGCAATGCTAGCATTGAAAACCAATAAACACTTTCTATGCATCCTCATCTAGGAAAGAGAGATGAAAATTAGACCTATATGAAACAAATTAAAGATACTCCTTCCATTGCATGTGTGATTTGCGAAGAATTGAATTTCGCAAAAAACACCAAGTCTTTCACCCCTGACTTGCAAAACAAATTCATCATCTTGACAATAAATGATAGAACATTATCCACTAACAAAATTTGTCTTCCATGCAAACGATCACTTGAAAATGGAAAACTGCCACAATTTGCAACACCTCATGCTAGCGGGAAAAAACCCCCTATGGCTACACCAGGGTTTACAATGTAGGAAGATCAATAACTGTTTAAAATTCTTGTACTTCTCTAACTACCCCAAAAATACCCCAGACTTATGAAAGAAAAGTAAAATGAGAAGGATCCGGTAACTGTACCTTTACTCCGCGTCCGGTGTAGATCCTCTTGCACTTCATAGTTTCGTTGACTGCAAACATCCTCCCAAGGTCGGCCTGCATTCAAAGATAGATAAACAGATAAATACAAGCATACATTTCGTACATAAATAAGGGTTAGATGTTAGAATAAAAACATAAAACAAATGCAAACATTCAACACATCATGTTTTGGGACAGGAAAAGTACTTCTTTTATTGATAATACAATGATTACTTACAACCAAAGTCATGTAGAAATTTTACTACAAATTATGTGCTGCCTGGATTATCCCGATCTAACAATTATATGGAACTATTAAATACATAATCGCTTCTACAAATTATTCTTGTGGAATTTAAAACATGATCGCCAATTGCAATATCAAGAAAAAAGATCAATCACACATAACACAAATATTTTTACCAGGAAAGCATAAAGCTAAAAACCCCACTATCATATATTATGTATATATCATGGATCATGAAACAATCTCATACAAAACTCTAATCCAAGAGCTCTCAGTACAATATACAATCGTCTCACACTGTCATACAAAAATTGACAAATTCATGTGTCAATTTACTGCTTCCAGACAACCTACCTCCTCTGCACAATCCCTGCTAATGGAAATCCTTGCAATGAATTAATTCCTCTTGCCTAGTCCACGCATTCCTCATTGGCACATCCAATGTGTGTGTGGTTGCATAAATGCACCCACTAAAGTCACAACTGATAGTCAAACTGTCTGTTTCACCTGTTATCTCAACTGGGTCTCCACTGGATCTAACATGCATGTAGTTAACAATGGTAAATATTCAGTTGCATGTGAGACCACTGATTGTGAATTAATTAATAATTAACTCACTGATCTCTCACTAGTGTAAGTCTAGTTACAACTAGTACAATTGAGATTAACTCACTTAACTGAGTTAAACTACTTTACAACTCACATAACAACACATATAAATCTGTTACAACTTTGAATCACTTAGTTACAACTAATTCAACTTGCATGTCCCACCAATCAACCTTTGAACTCGAATTTACTATAGCTAACTGATTTGCCACTTCAGTTAACTATTTCAAGTGATTATAAGATAATAGATTAATATTTATTGTCCAATTTATTTAAGGGAAAAATAAATTAGACACACATTTCTTGTTGACTTTTCAACACTCCCTCTCAACAAGAAAGGGATTATCCTTCACCCCAATCTTGTCTCTATGTTATTCGAATTTTCTCCCGGTGAGTGCCTTTGTCATAATGTCTGCATCCTGATCTTCCGTAGGAATGTACTGAAGCAACATGATCTTCCACTGCACACAATCTTTGATATGATGATACCAGATATCTATATCCTTAGATCTATCATGAAACACAGGATTAATCGAGAGTTTAATGCAACTCTTATTATCACAATGAATCATTGTCAGATCTAAATGAGAACCAAAAAAACCAACTAATATCTTTCTCATCCAGATAGCCTCACATGTAACTTGACTTGCTGCCATGTATTCTGCTTCCGCTGAACTGAGTGCCATAGATATCTGTTTCCTGTTGTACCAAGAAACAACTGTAGATCTGATACTAAATATCCCCCCTGATGTGCTCTTTCTGTCCGTTGGGCTGCCCACCCAATCTGCATCCGTGAAGCCATGCAACTTCACCTCATCCATCTATCTATACCATAATCCATACTCAAATGTTCCCCTCATGTATCTCAGGACATGCTTACCCGCCTTCCAAAAGAGCTTGGTAGGCTTAACCATCGCTTGACTCAGCTGGTTAACTGCATAGAAAATGTCTGGTCTCGTGTTCACTAAATACATTAGTGAATCCACTAAATGTCGATAGACAATAGCATCCACTACCTCTCTAGAAGTAGCATCCTCTTTCCTCCAGTTTCCTGGAAGAGGAGTATCCATGGGTTTGTAGCCCTCCATGTGAAACTTACCCAATATCTCCCTTTCATATTTTCCTTGAGACACAAAAAGTTCACCATCTCGCTGCCATATTTCCAATCTAAGAAAATAATGATGGAGGGCTATATCCTTCATCTCGAACTCCTTTTCAAGGTCCTCCTTGCATGAGTGTATCAGTTGCTCATCACTAGTCAGTATTAAATCATCAACATAAAGAACAATGATTAAAAGCTTACCCTCCACCAAAATTTGGTATAGGTTTGCATCTCCTTCACTTTTGGTGAAGCCTAGTCCGGTGAAATAACTGTCTATTTGAGTGTACCAAGCATGGGGTGCTTGCTTCAGCCCATACAATGCTCTTTTGAGTTGGCACACATGCGACTCGCTGCTGAAGATCTCAAATCCTTCAAGCTTCTCTATGTACACTTCTTCCTCAATGATCCCTTTGAGAAACACAGTTTTTACATCCATTTGATGAATGCACCAACCCATCTGTGTTGAGAGTGCAAAGATGGATCTTATGGAAGAGTACCTTGCGACAGGTGCAAAGGTCTCATCATAATCTATCCCCTCGATCCGTGAGAAGCCCGGAGATACAAACCTGGCCTTGTATTTCTCCACACTCCCATCATTAGCTTTCTTTACCTTGTAGATCCATCTCGAACCTACCACTGATTTTTCGATCGGTCTTGGGACAATTTCCCATGCACTATTTTTGACAATGGATTCATACTCCTCCACCATTGCATCAACCCAAGTGGGATCCTGGACTACTTTCGGAAAGGAAGATGGTTTAGTCATAATACATTTTCTCATGAGAAGCATGTATCCAGTAAATCGATCAGGAGACTGTCTATGTCTGCGCTGTGAAGTAGGGGCTCCTACATTCGGTGCAACATAGTCCCAATCTATCAGCTTCTGTGGTGTGCTTTCTGTCGTTTCTGGTGGATGGATCTACATGAGTGGCTTCCTCCACTCCATGAACCTCCTCATGTGTCTAATCCACATATTGAGACTCATATTTGGGAACCAACAATTCCTCCTCTGCATGCAAGTCTAGATCCCTCTCAAGCGACAACCTCATGGATTTCCCCTCATAGAATTTAAATCCCGTCGCATAACAGTCATATTACTATTATGAAAATAGACACGATAATTATGGGGTGTTTCTGTGTACCCCACAAATATCCCAACTTCAACAGTTGGCTCCAACTTCTTCCTGACGTTCTTGGTCACATGCACATAAACAGATGAGCCAAATATCTTAAAATGAGAAACATCAGGTTTCTTACCAATGAAAGCTTCTTCAGGTGTACTCATGCCAAGTACTCTACGAGGACAACGGTTTTTCACATAAACCACAGTGTTGCATGCTTCCAGCCATAAATGCATTGGTAGGCCCTGATCATGCAACATAGCTTGTGTTGCACCCACGATCATTTTATTCTTCCTCTCCACGACCCCATTTCGCTATGGGTTATGATGCACTATGAGTTCTCTTCGAATTCCTTCTTTTTTGCAAAAGTATTTGAATTCATTAGAGATGTATTCTCCACCATTATCACTCCTTAGAGCCTTCACTTGCTTCCCCAACTCTTTCTCTACCAATGCTTTAAACTCACAGAACTTTGAGAATGTTTGATCCTCCTTCTACATGAAGAAGATACAACATTTCCGAGAAAATTCATCAACAAAAATAACATAATACTTATGTTTTGTTGTTGAATAAATCGAGAATGGTCCACACACGTCTGTGTGAAATCTCTCCAGGATCATCGAAGCACAGTTCTCCTTTTCATGAAAGGTGGAATTTACATACTTCCCCATGGTGCAACCCTTGCACTAATCTAACTGAGAAATTTTTCCCATTGGAAGTTCAGTAGATATTTGTTGCATGATTTTCAAGGCTCTATGATGAAGATGGCCCAATCGCCTGTGCCATAATTCACCCTCATCCCGGCCCACAACTTTTTCTACCTTGCCCATCATGATAGCGCATCCATCTACCTCTAGCTTGTAAATATGGTTAACTCGAATCCCTATCTTCTTGACTTGACCCATTGTTTTATGTCGCAGGAAAGATTTTCCATCGCTAAAAACAACATCATAGCCTCTGTCCTCCAACATTGCAACTGAGACCAAGTTTTTCTTCAGACCTGGAACATGCATAACATATTTCAATTGAAATGGTTTACTTGACTCCCTATGAAAGGTAATGGTACCAATGCCAGTCACATTGTATCATCCATCATCGCCCATCTCTATACGCATTTTGAGATCTTTCACCTCCAAGTCACTGGAAAGATCCTTATCTCCCGTCATGTGGAAGGAAGCGCCACTATCCAAATACCACACCGATCCTAATGCACTTGATTCCATGCATGCGATCAAGAAGAAGTCAAGTTCAAATTGTGAGGCAAGGGCCTCACCAGCTGCAACTCCAACAACCTTCTTGTTCTTCCTCTTCTGCGGACAGTTAGTAGTGAGATGCCCATGTTCATGACAATAAAAACACTTCACTTTGGACAAATCCAGCTTCTTGACTTTAGACTCGGATTTTGAATGAAATTTCTTCCCCTTCCCTTTCCTTTCCTTGGCAGCCAAAGCACAATCCTCTTCATAATCATGCTTTGATGAAGAGCCATCTCTGGTGTTCCGCCTGGAATCCTCTTGCACTAAATCTGACCATAGTCGTTCCCAATCTGGCAAATTTTCCCTTCCATTGACAGAGTCTTGATAACTATGCCAATTTTTGGGAAGTCCTAGGAGAGCCAAGCTCACCAAATCATCATTAGCGACTATTATTCCCACATTCCCTAGCTCATCTTGACATTGGGCAAACTTCATGAGATATTTTGGAATGGAGTCACCCTTCTCCATCTTGATCTTCTTGAGTTTATCTTTGAGGGCCAATTTCCTATGGTCGTTGTTGTTTTGGAATAGATTTTTCAAATACTTCCACATTGCATATGGTGTGGCTTTCTCATGGAGGTTTGAGACAATGTGGTCTCATACTCCCTCCAACAAGGTCCTCCTCGCCTTTGCCACTTTCTTTTTCCATGCATCAAGATTTGCAGCGTCTACAACATCTGGCTTAGGAACATCTTTGTCAATGAAATACTTCAAGAAAAGTAGATAGAGATTCCCTCGAGTGCATACTCTATCCGCAAGCCATTGAAATCCATTTCGATGTTTACTCAACTGTGGCACCAAGAAAATATTTCTACAAATTCGAATTCTATCCAGTAAACTCAGCTCCTGCTTCAAAATTGCAATCTTATGTGCTCTGATACCATGTAGAAATTTTAATACAAATTATGTATTACCTGAATTCTCCTGATATAACAATTATATGCCACTATTAGATACATAATCTCTTCTACAAATTATTCTTGCGGAATTTAAAACACGATCGCCAATTGCAATATCAAGAAGAAAGAACAATCACACATAACACAGATGTTTTTACCGGGAAAGCATAAACCTAAAAACCCCACTATCATACATTATGTATATATCATGGATCATGAAACAATCTCATACAAAATTTTAATCCAAGAGATCTCAGTACAATATACAATCATCTCACACTGTCATACAAAAATTGGCAAATTCATGTGTCAATTTACTGCTTCCAGATAGCCTACCTCCTCCGCGCAATCCCTGCAATGAATGAATTCCTCTTGCCTAGGCTACACATTCCTCATTGGCACATCCAATGTGTGTGTGGTTGCATGAATGCACCCACTAAAGTCACAACTGATAGTCAAATTGTCCCTTTCACTTATTATCTCAACTGGGTCTCCACTGGATCTGACATGCATGTAGTTAACAGTGGTAAATATTCAGTTGCGTGTGAGATCACTAATTGTGAATTAATTCACTAATCTCTCACTAGTGTAAGTTTAGTTACAACTAGTACAATTGAGCTTAACTCACTTAACTGAGTTAATCTAATTTACAACTCACATAACTACACATATAACTCTGTTACAACTTCGAATCACTCAGTTACAACTAATTCAACTTGCATGTCCCACCAGTCAACCTTTGAACTCAAATTTCCTATAGCTAACTGATTTTCTACTTCAGTTAACTATTTCAAGTGATTATGAGATAATAGATTAATATTTATTGTCCAATTTATTTAAGGGAAAAATAAATTAGACACACATTTCTTGTTGACTTTTCAACAAGTCAACTATTGCTCCTCGAACCTAGTCTAGGCTCCTCTTCACCAAGCTCCAAGTGCACCTCCATGTATCTTTCTCCTCTCAACCTTCTTCTTGGAAATGGAATGGGTTCTTATGGAGGAAAAAGGGAAAAATGAGGAAAGTTGAGGCAATTCTCACAACAAGGTTGCAAATGCTTGGGACAAGGAGGGGATGTGAAATAGGAAAAGTTTCACTGTTCTTATGATTAGATGTGGAATGAGACCCCAACAACTCCTTTTATATAGGAAAAGGATGGTTATTCGGTTGGGTGACAGGATATAGGCGGTGGATTAGTTGGGAAACTACCCAATAGCCTGTAATCTCAACGAATTCCTTGCAACTTTTTAATTTTTGCAACTTTTGCAAGTATACGCAGGTTGTAATGGTGTAGCTAGTGTACACACGTGGGCTGTAGTGGTGCAACAAGAATATGTACGTAGGAAATATTGCTGCAGGGCACGTACATATTCAAAAAATGAGTTTTTAATAAGAGCAACTCAGTGATGGCTTGGCAAAATTTTCAAGTAAGAGGGCCAAATGCTAGGTATGCATATGTAGATAAATTTAGGGTTATAACACTTGACCAAATAAGATGTAACACACCACTACCATATGTAAGTACACTTACAAAACTTGAAGAGAGACTTGTGTCTCTGTGAATTGCATTTGCAAAAATTAGACCCTGAGGCTATAAACGACCCTAAATGGTCTTAACATGATCAATTATTAATGTTCCTATCCAACTAGATGTTGTGAAAAAAGTTCTTCCATAATTCATGAACGAAACAATGACGATTATTGTAACTCTCAAAAGACATTTGCAATACAAGAATGCATACCAGACAGGTAGAGTGCGTTTGCACATTGTCATGAAAGCATTAAAATAATTATGTTCCAGGACCCTGTACAAAGCACAAATCATTGGTATAAATGAGAACTGGAACCATGTTCTTGAAAAAGGAAATGACAACTCTGCACAAACTTTTGACACTATTAGTGAATTTGATACAAGCGACGAATCAAAGAATGAAATACTTGTTGAAACAATGAGAAGGACAAATTTTCTGAGGAAATGAACTTCCTAACACTGTTCTATGGAGATCCACGTGCCAATGACATCATGAAATGATTCAGCTACCAAAAAATAGTTTGATGGGAACTTCTACATTCAAGCGGTGACTTATCCTGTCACATAACAAATTTGTTTTTCAAAACAATGCACATACTAATTGAGAAAGTTCTCTCTTGCATGTGGGTGTGAATAAGAAAACACCAACTACGAGGAAGAAATTTATTGTCCAGAGATGTCAAGTACAAAGAAAACCTAGAACAAATCCTAAAATCTGATATTGGATACATAGATTTCAAAAACATTCACATCTCTCCTGACTACTTGCAACAAAACAAGAAAAATATATTTGCAATGATCCAACAATTGGGACCTCTAACGTTTTTCATCACATTTACAAGTGCAGAGCATCACTTGGGTCCATTGGTGACTATGGTGTCTACATTATATAGGAACATGAAAAGGAAAAAACAAACTGAGACATTGGAAAATGATGACATTGACTACCTCATAAGAAAAGACCCAGTGACATGTATCATTACTATAGACATAAAGTAAATGCTTTGAGGAAATTGATATGTCATGATGAAATGTTCTTCAGAAAAATATCGGACTACTATTTTGTGACTGAGTTCCAAAATAGACGGATTGAGCATGACCACACATTGTTATGGATAGAGGGTGCACTAGTCTATGGAAATGAAAACAATTCACAAATCAAGCAATTTCTAGAAAAATACATAACATGCAACACGAACCATTTGGATCCAAAAATTTCCAAATTTCATAGACATTACCATACAAGAAGCTGTAAAAAATGAAAGAATTCACATTGTAGATACAACTTCCATGTGCTGCCAATGAGAACAACAAGAATCATAGAACCAATTAGTTTAGAGGACAATGTTCTCATTGAGAAATAAAAATATTTGTTCACATTTAGAGAATAATGAGACTTCAATGACTTAATGATCTTCAAAGACTTCTTGGCAGAACTAAATCTAACAAAAGATGAGTACATTCAAGTGATACAATCTACACCTAAACAACCAACAATTTTCCTTAAACGAAAACTTTCACATATTTGGAACAACATTTTCTCCAAGGACATGCCATTTATGTGGAATGCAAATGCAAATGCACAGGATGTCCTCAATCCATATGCTGCAGCATCATATTGTACCTCATACATGACAAAGTTTGACAAATCTATGACAAGTGCATTCGGAAGATTACGCAGAGAACATGAAAAAAATAAAATTGATGCTATGCAAATGATACCTGCACTTGGAAATACATTACTTAATCTTCAACAAATGTCTGCTCAACAAGCGGTCCACATCACACTTTCCTTGCCTCTGAACTGTAGTTCAATGAAATGTGTCTTCATAAACACATCTTTACTTGACAGATGCACATTCATGCTTAAACCACCATCTTTGCTAGAACAAAAGCCTGATAATTCAGAGGATGTGACCTATCGCTCTATTATTGATTACTACCTCTAAAATCCACCTCCTATTAAGCATATCTGCCTTGCATAATTCGTATTGCATTACAAAAAAAAATGGTACACCCATATCAAAAAGACAAAAACCAAATGTAATACGCTTTGTCAAATACAACAAACACATCAACTGTTAAAACTACTGTAGAAAAAAACTGTTGTTGTACGTTCCATTTGATAAAAATTAAAATACATTAAAACATAACTTCCCTACATGGGAAGCTGCATATACTGCTTATGAGACTACAATACAAATCAACGAGGCTAGATTTACATACAATGTCAACCCAATATGCGGTGATTTAGAAAGTGCACTTGATGAACTAGAAAACCCTAACAATGTTGATGAGACATTAACAAACCATAAAACAACTAGATCTCTCTATGAGTCCTATGAATTGCAAGAAGATTTCCCTTGTCCTCAAGCAACTACCATTGAAAAACTTATCGATCTTGGGTTTAATGTCACAAAACATCCTTTCTTTATCAAAAATGATGAATACTACAGATTTAGACGACTATTGAACCGAGAACAACAAGCAATCCTAAAGGACATTGCAATGAAAAAACTCTTAAACATGCACATTCTTGTGCACTTGTTCCTTACAGGTAGGGCAGGAACAAGCAAGACATTCATAGCAAAAGCACTATTCCAAATGCTTATATGAATCTATGATTCAAACAATTTGACTGAACCTATGAAACCAAAGGGACTAATAGTTGTATATACAGGAAAAACTGCATATAATGCAGGTGGAAAAACAATCCACTCCGCATTGTTAATGCCTTTTAAAAAGTCACATTTTATTCCACTCAGCAAGGAAATGTTAGATACCTTGTCTAAGATTTATGATGAACTACAACTTGTCTTCATAGATGAGGAATCTTTGATTGAAAGTCGCTTCTTATATTCCATTGAAAATCGACTGAGAAACATAAAACATGTGCAGACCAAATACTTTGGGGACATTGATATTATATTTTGTGGGGATCTTTACGAGGCGCAACCCATACAAAATTCTCTGATAGTTGAAAAACCTACGGTCAATATGCAAACAGTGACGCATGAATTTTGGAAAGACAACATAAAATTCTTTGAATTACATACTACAATGCGCCAGACAAATGAAACATTTATTGCAATTCTGAATAGAATGCGGACAAGCATCCAAACATGTGATGACTTAACATATATCAATTCAAGGTGCATGCGATCTGCACCAACAGACCCAAACTTCCCTTACCTATTCTACAAGAATAAGGATGTTTCAATGCATAACAGGTACATGCTATTGCTCATTCCTGGCAATGATATCATCATCAATTCAATTGACCTTGAAGAAGAAAACCATGGCAATGTACCATGTCATCAACATACAACCACTTTGCCTTTGTAACTTGTCCTGAAATTAGACATGCTAGTTGAAATATATGCCTGCAACTATGATTCACAGGATGGCTTGGTGAATGGTGCAAATGGAATACTCAAAGCTTATAGCAAAACAAAAAAAATTGATGTGCTCTGTATTAAGTTCCATGACCCACATATTGGCCACCGACAAATGAACAAATTATCTTATCTATATAATTCAAACACTTTGCGCGATTGGACACCTATATTACAAATATCAAAACCAATATCAACATCAACAAAGACAGGTCAACTAAAGATTCGAAAACAGTTTCCAATTAAACTTGCATGTGCACGTACAATCCAAAGATCACAAGGGATAACACTTGATAGTGTTTCATTCAACCCTACTAGAATAGGAATACATGGACTTGTATACACATCTCTGTTCCATGTCAGAAGCATAGACTCCTTGTATTTGCTAAGCACTCTTACAAAAGATAACTTCAAAGTCAAACATAAAGTTGATATTGAGATGAAACACCTTTGGACTAGTGCAAAATGACATCTACAATATGATTACCAATACATACAAACAAACTCATCTATATCAATTCTCTCACTTAACACGCACAAACTACATGCACATATGAATGATATACTCAATGACTATGACACAATGTAATCTGATATTCTGTGTTTGCAAGAAACATACATGGCATTATGCATGCAAAACAAACAATTTCCAAATCACAATTGCATATCAAGTTACATTACACATGAAGTGTTGATATTAGTGAAAAAACATGTAACAATTTTGGAGCATATGCATTTCAAAGAAAAAAATGTTGAGATGGTGCTAGCAAGAGTAATCTTCCATGAATCAGAAATTGCAATATTGAATCTATATGTCGCTCTGCATGCAACATTGCCCAACATACTGAATGTTGTTTCAAATGCATTACAACATTTACATCTTAACGAAACCATTATCATTCTAGGAGACTTCAATGTTGACATGCTACAAAATAGTGCCAGAACAAAACAATTGGAAAACTAACTGTGCAATTACAGTCTCCGCTTTCTTTTGGATAAGATAAACCATGTACAAAACACACTTATTAACCATGTATGGTCAAATGTGCCCATTTCACAATACACCATATTTATCTAAGACACATGCTGGTTTGATCACGATACAATTTGTATTGTACTTGAATTATGAAATATACATCAAACATATTACAAAATCATATTTCCATGTCTCAAAGCATATCTGGATAATTTGTTGCACAAAAACCAAATTATTCAGCTAGGATCATCCAACTTCTTAATTTTTCCTGGTTTATAATAGATTTTGGACAGAAATAATTCTATATAACCACAAACATGGATCAATAAAAACAAAGGTACATGCTTCTAACACTATCTGTTAATCTATTCCTTTGATTCTAATTTACTATATATACATATTCCTTGTTTTTCCTTACATACCAACTTACATTCATGTAGAAGAAGACATACAAAGGTACATGCTTCTACCCTTATTCCATACTCCATTGCTTTGTATTTCATTTATTCTATGTATATTTATTCTACTGATTTGCACCTCATTTTTTTATATATGTAGATACTACATATCTTCCTACATATTAACTTATCTCCATGTCAATTGTATTTTCTGTGCTGCTACATTGAAATACATAAAATTGTATTTAATCTTTTTACATGTGTTCCTACATAGCAACTTAGCTTCATGTCCATTGTTTTCTCTACATTGCTACATTGAAAAAAAAAAAACTAATTGAACAAGAGGATGAAGTCTTATGTGCCACAATAGAGGAAGCTGAAGTACAATCTTCCAAAAGGTATATCAACAATAATAGTAAATCAAACACAATGCATGTGCTTAATGTACATCCATATCAATTATGAATAATATACAATGCATATGCATATTTAGTTGTTGTCATGTTCGATGTACACATGTTTGCATTAGAAAAAGTTGGACAAGTGACATGGGCACAAGTAGTCAATCATCGCAAACATCAACACAACGACAAGGCCAAAGGTAAAGATTCATAGATTATGCTTTTGCTATGTTTAGGAAACAAATATTCTTAGTTATTTATGCATCTATGCCATGGTAAATATGTTGATGTCATCTACAACACATGCTTTTTAGTTCACAAGAAGTATCGACGAGTACAAGTGAAACGCCCAATATAGTGCAAGGTCCAGAGACTAAGAGGTATGGTTACAAAACTCTAACCTGCATACTTTATCCAAATTGTACATCTACTTGTACATTGATGCAAAAAAAAAAAAAGAGATACAAATTGCCATTCACATTACTTTTCCCATTCAAAAAAATGTCACTAGGTCTAAACTTATACCACCCAATATACTATCAATAGAAGGATTGAACAACCACCGAAATGGACAATTGTTCATTGGAGACATAATGGTCCTATATATCACCTACTTAGACAAAGCAAACAAAATTAGAGGCCTTATGCGTGCAGACATGACAAACAACGAATCCATGATGACAGTTACATTGACTATCCCTACACAACTTGTCCATAAACATACAAAAAAGATCTTTCCAGTAATGGGATATCCATTACAAATTTCAATATATTACCGAAAACAATATATGACCATGGTGATTGTGATCAAATTATATTGCTCAATGAAACAAGTGTTGTCTAAAAAGTTCCCGCGGTTTGCTCGGAATATCATTTCGTACCGGACACAACAATCAACCAATTTGCAGAGAACAACGACGTTTACCCAATTGGAACCATTGGTGCAGCTATCACATTTGTAAGAAAATTTGGCTCACAACACATTATCCATATAAAAGATGGAAACTCAAACAACGACAAGGTAATGGTACTGTTTTCCATACCCATTTTTTTTTCCTTTGCTTTCACATGCTCATATATCTAAGACATATTATAAAACTATTAAATTGTTCCATGGTGCAACTACAATTGTTCGACACCTATGCAAATTTATTTTCCTCAGTGGAACACCAATTCTATATTAAATATCCTTAGTTATTTATTCATCTATGCCATGGTAAATATGTTGATGTCATCTACAACACATGACTTTTAGTTCACAAGAAGTATCGACGAGTACAAGTGAAATGACCAACATAGTGCAAGGTCTAGAGACTAAGAGGTATGGTTACAAAACTCTAACCTGCATACTTTATCCAAATTGTACATCTACTTGTACATTGATGCAAAAAAAGAAAAAAAAAAGAGATACAAACTGCCATTCACATTACTTTTCCCGTTCAAAAAAATATCACTAGGTCTAAACTTATACCACCCAATATACTATAAATAGAAGGATTGAACAGCCGTCGAACTGGACAACTATTCGTCGGAGACATAATGGTCATGTAGAGCACCTACTTAGACAAAGAAAACAAAAGTATATGCATTATGTGTGTAGACATGACAAACAACGAAGCCATGATGACAGTTACACTGACTATCCCTACACAACTTGTCCAGAAACATGCAAAAAATATCTTGCCAGGTAATGGGATATCCATTACAAATTTCAATATATTACTGAAAATAATATATGACCATGGTGATTGTGATCAGATTATATTGCTTAATGAAACAAGTGTTGTCGAAAAAGTTCCTGCGGTTTTCTCAGAATATCATTTTGTACCAGACACAACAATCAACCGATTTGCAGAGAACATCGATGTTTACCCAATTGGAACCATTGGTGTAGTTGTCACATTTACAAGAAAAGTTGGCTTGCAACACATTCTCAATATAAAAGATGGAAACTCATACAACGACAAGGTAATGGTACTGTTTTCCATACCCATTTTTTTGTCCTTTGCTTTCACATGCTCATATATCTCAGACATATTATACAACTATTAAATTGTTCCATGGTGCAACTATAATTGTTTGACACCCATGCAAATTTATTTTCCTCAGTGGAACAACAATTGCATAAAGAGAAATTTCCAATTATGTTGTTCAAAAATATAACGAAGAAAAGAGATGTTAAAGAAATGATATTTCCCACAACCCAAGCAACATTTGTAACAGAATTGCGAATAGACATAGTACAGGATCTCAAGAAACTAACTAGCTCCACAATTGTTGTATATATACATAAACACTTGCACCAACAATTTGCACAAAAAAATTTCCTTCAACAATTTTTTGCAGCTTTTTTGTTGTACACATATATATTATATTGTTCAATATATTAAATACTATGCTCATGTGTGCAGGTTGAGGGTGTTCTGGTTGCAGCAAATGCCTACTCGGCCCCCTTCGATCCTATATGTGCCAATTGCAATTCTCTTTCTTTTGCCTCTGCGTTCATAAATGATGGCACAATTGATTGTCTACGATGCAGTGCAAAATTCCCTTACATATATAGTCATTTCCTCAACGTTGTCGCCTGAACCCTCAACAACACAATTATACAATATATAGTTAGACAACCTATATTGAAAGATGTTCTTCCTGGGTTGACAAAATTGCCATATGAAATATACCTACAGAAAAAGGCAAAGACTGTCTACATGCTACATGACTTCTGCGTCCATAGAAAATTTACCTTAAATGAGGACAATGCCATACTTCGTATTGGCTGAACCAAAAAAAACAAATTCATATCGTGTGTTGACAAGAGATGAAACAATCTGATCTGTCTCTATCCACATTACCCAATCAAGATATGAATAAATTTTTGCAGTACCATGACAAAGTGAACTGGAGGCGCATAATATTGTTGAGTCCAGGAATGAGAAGCATGAGGAAAGACCTCATACAAAGTACCCAATTGTGAATAAATCAGGTCCATCCTTTGAGGCGTCAAAATGGCTTGCTCCTCTGAACAGAACCATCAGGCATTTTCAATAATATTGCAAATTTTGCATTGTTCAAACTCCATTAAGTTAAACACTGACAGTATTTTCCAGAAATAGTAATGTTAGAACATTGTCAGGTCAACGTGATCTTGGTTCAAAGTAATAACAGAAGAAAATGTTCATAGTGATCTTGGTTCATAGTAATATAGTAATCGGAGAATTTCTTGGTACCCATTTGGGAATTTGGTTGTAGATGGGATATAGTGCCCAATCTTTGTTGATTTTTTCCTGTGTTGTGTTTTTGAGACTTTTGATCACGTGCTTTGGTGTTGTAGTTCAAGGTTCTCATGCACCTGGTTTTTGGATTATGATTGGATAATAGATTCAGGATCTTAGCAGTTTTTATATGATCTTAAGGAATATACAGGACCCACCTTGCCTTTTAATGCAGGCTCTATGGATAAAATGTAATATGTAGTTCATTTAACCAGTTTTACTTGATTAATGAAATTACCAAAATTCTTCTTTGCAAATATTTTGAAAAAAAAAAGACATATGCTAGTTGAAGTCAAATGGAAATATGCTATCAACCACACAAAATCAAAATTCAATTTCGTCATTGTTATACTTACGCTCAAGTTGACAGTACAATAACTTTATTTCAACAACCCTCCATTGATTTCTCTTTAGCTTTTCGATGCTTCTCTTCTGCAAACACATCTTGGAAACTACAAGTATGACTCACTTTATCTATTATTTGATTGAAGTTCCTATAGATTTGTCTAAAGGACTTCATAGTTATTGTTGGTCCTAAATTTTGCACTTGACTGCTAAAGGGCAGAGCTAGGCCACCAAAAGTTTGCAATGCTCATTCTTTTCAATTTGTTGATCAATTAGAGGGTTGATTCACCAAGACAAGAGCATGGTGAGATTGGAAAGATGATATGGATGAGGGTTCTCCTTGGATACTATTGCACCAATTACAGACAAGTGACATAATAAAGGTAAAAATGAAGGGAACAACAAACCATTTAATGAAGAATCTGGTGCAAGAAGTTTAATACTTAAAATAATATTTCAACGAATTAAACAATGTATCAAAAACACAATTACTCTCACAAGTTGCAATAAAAAAAAATCTTCACCAAAGCATTATCTTTTCTCATAGGCACCCCAGATGCACCCTAGTCGCCTGAAGTGATCGATAGTTCAATCTACCAAATCAACCTCCCTATTATCGAATTGAAAAAGGTGAATATCATGGGATCAGAAAACACTTTTGTGTGAATATTGAATTAGAAAAAATTGTTGCTTATTTTTGGTTTTTTTAAGGCATTATCACAGTAATACCGCAAAATTATGCTAACCCACTGTTATATACAAAGGTTGAACATCAATAAGGCCTGTAAATAAACTATACATAGTTACAACCAAAGATCAAGTCATAGTTTGTATTTTCATTTGCTCACACTCTTTTTAATGATACAAACACAATACAAAATGAGTATGTGGATAAAATATTGGACTAGAAAATGATGATTTGGAAACAAGTGAAAATTCTAACCCACAATTAATTAAACGACGCCAAAGATCAATGGCACTTGTAAATACATCTGCAAGAATATCCGCAGAATTAAAAATCTTCCAAAAAAATTTATCGTTGCCAAAAACAATTAACTTGATAGACATGTTACAAATATTTCAGGTTGTACTATACTGAACTGTCACCTGACAGTTCCTCTTCCTAAAGCACAAATGCAGATCAACCTCTACAAAGTGGGTTTCCTACTCACAGACAAAACTTTCAAGAAAAGGGCATCTTCCTCTTTCTCGACACCTTGTTTAAACACAATTTAAATTAACTTCAATGAGTTGAAAACTCATGAAAATAAACAATCATATTAGGTGTGTGTTGATATATAGAAAAAACTAGCACACACAAAGGTCACAAAAGGAGATCAAAGAATCTTTGACACTAGACACATTTAAAAAAAAAATTATATCAATTTTTTTGGCACCACATATAAATTTATTTATCCTAACACATATACAAACATAGAGGCCAGACGATCTATCTAATAGAATGAAATGGATATTACTTATTGGGGATGAAAGTCACTTGGAATTTTACAAAGATCATTAAAAATGAATTCCATAAATAGATTAAAGAGATACAATCTACAACATACGAAGGGAAATTTCCAAGATGGCAAGTCAGACTCCAAAAATATATCAAGTTACAAGTGATGGGAATATTTGTGCTTTTTTTTAGTAGCTATCTGCTGCACTACTCATAGTAGGAAAAAATACGGAATGTTATTAAGAAAATAAAAGCAAGCTGGATTATGAAAAACACATAGTATAATTAGAATGAGAATACTTTCAAAAAGTAAATGGTTTCAATGCCACAATTTCTCTACGAGATTAACGCTCTGGAGCGTTTGATTTCCAAAATGAATATTAGTCATCCATCAGTTTGCAATGTACGATCTAGGCGACCCTATGACTTTGGCGTCCCTGCTAAAGTTTTAGTAGCTTGCCAATTTTAGCACAAATTTCTTAGAGCTCAGGAGTCTTTGAACATGGAGCATGAATATCTCCCAAAGTGACTTTCTCCCGCAATGACGTTGCAACCTCTCCTCACTTCAGAGTTTGGGACTCTGGGAGCTATAGGGTGCATAACATACAGATACTTCAGAAGACAGAACTTTTGAGCTCATTAACCAAGGCTGTTTACTTCTTAACCCGAGATTAATATAATATTATCATTAACAAATTTAGGAGTTCAAGACTTTGGATTTTCGGGGATCCGAGGAATTGTGTTTGTTCTGGATGGAAAAAATCCCAGAGTGACATTCTCCTGAAATCATGTAGCAGCCTGGTGAGAGTGACATTCTCCTAAAGTGATGTAGCAGCCTGGTGTCAGAGGCTGACATGTCACCAAAATAATATGTGTTGTGTGTCACTTGAAATAATACAGATGGCGAACAAAAAATATGCTTGAAATGAATTCCATGTATCATGGTCTATATCCGAACTGATTAACCAATGTTATTTACTTGTTAACTTGAGATTAATATAATATTATCATTAACTAATTCGAGATTTCAAGACTCTGTCTCTTCAGGGCTCCGCGCTTCGACATAACTATTTTTGTTCTGAATGGAAAAACTCCCGGAGTGACGTGTCATGATCTAGACGAGATCCACATGTCCTGACTGGTGGACCCCACATCGTTGTGATGATTTGAAGCCATGTGTCGAAAATGAATTGATGCTAGATGTCTCAAGTACTTAGGGCTTTAAAGGTTTCAGAATGCAGAGCTTGTATAACTCCCGGAGTAGTACAGGCCCACAGTGATGTGTCGGCCTCCCGTCACATCATGTCACGTGTCTCTTTTTATGAATGCTAGGTGTCCTTCATGGATGAGTACCACGTGACTCTGGCACTTCGCCCTTTGGGAGTTTCTATATGCAGATTTTGTATTACTCCCGGAGTGGTAGGGGCCCAGAGTCATTAACCATGTTTATTTCTAATTAACCCAAGATTAATGTATCTTATCATTAAGTATCTCGAGAGTTATTGATTGTGGCTCTTCGGCATTGGGCAGTTTCCACTTGTTCTGGATTGAAAACTCCTGAAGTGGTATAGGCCTGAAGTGATGTGGCACTTTCGACATCCAGATCTATGACACTTCAGCTATTTGCAGATAAAAGGCTGACGTGTCACATAAATAATATGTGCCACGTGTCACTTGAAAGCGTACCAATGACGAACCCAAAATATTCTTTAAATGAGTGCCACGTGTCATGGTCTATATGAGCACCACCTGTCCTGAATGATGGATGCCACGTGTTTGCGACAGTTTTATGACATGTGTCGATGAGGGATTGATGCCACGTCTCTCCGGTACATAAGGCTTCAGAGGTTTTTGAATGCAGAGCTTGTATAGCTACTAGAGTAGTATGGGCCCAGAGTGATGTGGCTGCCTTGCGTCACATAATGTCATGTGTCTTTACTGATTGATGCCACGTGTCCTTCACGGATGAGTACCATGTGCCTCTAGCACTTCTCTCTTTAGGAGTTTCTATATGCAAAGTTTGTATAACTCCCGGATTGGGATGGGCCCACAGTCATTAACCATGTTTATTTCTAATTAAACCAAGATTAATGTATCTTATCGTTAATTATCTCAGAAGTTCTTGACTCCGGCTCTTCGACATTCGACGATTTCGAGTTGTTCTGTATTGAAAACTCCTGGAGTCGTATAGGACTGAAGTGACATGGCACTTCGAGCATTCAGATCTACGACACTTCAACTATTTGGGGCTTTGCAAGTTCTTTCTTGTTCTTAAAGCCTGCGCGATTTTGAAACTCTGAATGCACAGGTGTCATTGATATGAACCCACATATAGGTGTTAGTTTTATGCTGGACTTTGGGTTTTCCAAATCATTTTCCATCACCATTTCCACATCTTGACCTTATCTTGTAAAAATAATTGTTTTTAACCTAAATGGACATTTGAATGATATGTCTAAGGATGAAACCCTAAGTGCCCAATGATAGAATATATTATTTATCTTGTAATATAATTGAAGCTATTAGAACACTTCAGAATTTAAAACTTTTAAATTTTAAAATCTTCTGTTTTTACCTCTTGAAAAACAATTTTCACCAAAAAAACTTAGGGAATTGCTTTTCAATTAAATAAATCCATGATATTTATGTATTAATAATGAGCTTACAATATCATCCATTGATGAGTTCCATTAAATTATATCAAACGACTCTCATGTTCTCTGCATTATAAACCTGCCCAAATTTTAAAAGAAAACCTTCAACGATCACTTTGGGACTTCGCGCTTCAGGAGTTTCAAGGCATCTAAACAATAAAAACTGTGAATATACGAAGTTCCAAAGTCCCAAAGACAGTTCTTGGCGATAATATTTAAAAGGGTCTACAGATGATTTATAGGACATGTGTCATTAAATTTTTTCTTGGGCTGACACCTGACACTTTTTTTAAACATTTGTGTCAGCTTATTGGCACATTTTTAGGTGAAACGTGTCTCCCATATTTCTTGACATGACACTAAAAATCACATCATCACTACCATGTCACTCTGGGAGATTTCCCTTCGGAAAATAAAAC
Source organism: Picea engelmannii (assembly GCA_009831015.1). Taxonomy (NCBI): domain Eukaryota; kingdom Viridiplantae; phylum Streptophyta; class Pinopsida; order Pinales; family Pinaceae; genus Picea; species Picea engelmannii. Next base: position 330,683 of record ML795566.1, on the reverse strand, counting down.
AAAGAATTATTTACAGAGCATCAAGGGTTTCGAAGCTCCGAGGTTCCGAAGCCCTGTAATACCTATAACGATTCGAATGTTTACTCTCAGAATTCCACCTTCGGAGGATTTCTATCATCCTTCATTCAAAACCCTCAAATATCAAAGTTCCGAAGTACTTAAGGCTAAAGGATTTTTAAAACATGATTAATTAAAACCTAAAAGTGATTAGTTAATGATTAGTTGCTCCCGCAATTCCACCTTCCATAGATTTTTGTCATCTTACATTCAAAACCTGCAAACAATGAACCACCAAAGTATTAATGGAATTTATAACTCACTAAAGTTAAATATTTTCGCAATCACCAGTTAATAAATTGCATAGATTTTAAATAATCACCTTGTCAGTAGATCAATACGAAGATTGATATACTTTATGAATAAACACATTTCAAATCTCAAGTCATTCTACCATTTGCAAATAGAGTTTTTCATTCAGTAATTGAGACCTTACAGGCTTCTCTTATCATAGTAAGGTTAATTTAATTTCTCTAAGAAATATGGTGCCACACAAACTAGGGAAGAAGAAAGATGCATCAACAAATGATTCCAACCCAAACACATATATTCTCTCGAACACCACTTCGTGAATTACAGATGCCATCAATTATTGGAAACATGTCTACGATATCTTGGAACATGAGATTCTTCTCTGTCCGGACGATTCATCGAAAGAAGAAGACGAGTCATTCTCAGCCAAGCTCAAGTGGGTAGCTTAGTCTAAACTACAAAGGATTGTTTCTCGACCAAAGATAATACCCTACAATGACATGTTAAGTTGGGCTCTAGAGCATGTTGATATTCAAACTAGAAGCACCATCAGTTACCAAAACACCTTCATCGGCTCCTTTCATCCGGAGGACATACAAGTAATGTATAAACTATCAGGACATACAAGTAATGTATAAACTATCTTCCACACCCAAATACACATATAATGCATCATTTATTTTGGATTTTGAAAGGAGAGAATGCACTCAATATGGAAGAATTGGTCATGACATAATCAAGACCTGGTGGCGAAATCCAACCAAGTTTAAACTTGACGCTCATGGTATATATTCCACAACATTTTTAGATGCCCACATTTTATACATTTCCATGATGCTCTGTCAACTATTTGGAAGGAAAAACCCTGCACATTTCACATTTAAATGGGTGTCTATAATCAATGAAGTGGTCGAAGGCTATACTTTCAACTGGGAAAAAATGCTCTCGGATAACCTAGCTAAGGAGGTTGTCGAGTACAAATCGTTGAAATCAATAGGGAAACATGATTATTTTTACATTTCCACCTACATCATGGATGCCATTTGATTCAGGACTCCATTTCCCATGATGAAATGGAGTTGTACCCCGACTAGTCCCGAGCCTATACATTTCTACCACTCCAAACTATGGGAAGAAAATGTTAAAGATTTATTTTATGATATATGTCACAATGTAGTGGTTCCTATTCATGTAGCTATCTATAGTCACCCTCCGCCTAGTATTTCAGAGCACATTATGGGGAACTTAGGCACAATTGTAGATTGGTACATTGAACAAAAATTCTCTTACATCAGAGTGTTCGACTGCTTTGTTTCTCCCCATGCCCTCCCAAAATTCTTGCCTGATAGGCTAGTCTGCAGAGAAGTGGCATACCAAATAGTCGCAGGAGGAATCGCCAAATACTTGAAAGTGGCTTACAAAAAGGTATGGACATATTTTCCCATACAGGTTGGCATGTTTACATTGTTAGATTTTGGTCATTCAAAAGTCGAAGTTGTGGCCTTGGAAGATGTCAAAAGAGTTGACATTGAATTCAAAAAACATGATCCTCATAGAATGGTAGAGAACAATTTGGCCCAATTCAACATGAAAAGATATATACACGAAGACTCCCCTTATGACAATGTTTTCCGACGAGCTAGATCCTATGAAGAAGTCAAAAATAGATTTCAGACTCTGCCTCCTGATCAACAAGATGGTTTCCTCAGCTTTCAAAACCATAGAAGGCACAACTTGTCTAAGATTTTTCAAGGAGAGTCAAAGCCCATTCCATCTTCACATGAAACTAGATCCACAGAACCCCGGCGAAGTAGCTCCATTGAGGAAAAAACTGAAGAAGTATTGAACTATACAGATGCATTATTTAAACATATAAAAGCATCAATTCTAGGCCTAAATGATCAATAGTTATTAGCTTCCCTTGAAGCCTTCATGAAAGATGGTCATGCTTATCCCCATTCATCAACAATTAATGCCATTGTTACTAGTCCAGAAAAGTCTACTGCACTTATTTCCCCTATTCCCTCAGTAACTCCTTTATCAACCATTTTTGAGGTTCCCAGTTCCAAAGTCATCCATCTAGAAGAACTCACTCCCTCTTGGCACAGGGGTAGACCCAGGGTTCAATGCTCAAGAGCGCACCAACAAAACCCTAACTACCGGCCCTTTCGGGAACACCTACAAAGCAGATGAGGTCTCAACCGAGGTAGAGACAGGGGTGGTTGCAGGACTCAGGTGTCTGCAACCTTTGCTGGGAAACAAATATGTGATTATCTTGCTTACAATGCACTTAGCATCAATTATTCCTTAACATACATTCATTAATACACTTCGCAGAAAGCACAGAGCATCGCAGTGAATACTTATACTAAGATGATTCAGTACTTAGTCATAGAAATATAGGTTAGATTCAATAGATCAAGAACTAAGCATCTTATATATCAGATCTAACGTTCATTCATATATCATTAACACAGAGCATAACTAGATCTACTTAATCACATCAAGCACTTAGCTAAGAAAGAGATAAACACATTAGAGCGAAGCACAAAGCACTATACACACAGTTACCATGGTTCACCCCCGCCCTGGGGCTACATCCACAAAGTATTATTTATATTATCTTGGTCAAGCAATTACAACACAGAGCTTAATGATCCTTACTTTGCATAGGAAAAAAGATCCGAGCAGCCCGCTAGATCCTTCTTCCTTTCTCTTCAGCACCAGACTACAACAAACTGCACTTAGCTTTCCAATCTCATGCACAAAGCACTCTAAGATACATCCGATCACATAGATCCAGTTACTAGCACTAAGCTCTTAGTTATACATCACATAGATGTACTACCTTACTATCATTCCCCTTATCCTCTATTTACATTGCCTATTTATAGATTACAACATGGGCCTAAATGTGGGTAAACCCACGGGCCGACATCCCTTTCCCGTTACATCAACCCAAAACCCTAAAATGGACCAAAAAATAGGTCTTGCTTCCTTACTTTCCGCTTCGCTTTGCGCTCCTTGCTTGACAAGTTGTCGCAGTCCCAAAAGTGGTCAAATATGACCAAGTATTCTTCAAAACTTGGTCAAGGGCCAACAGGCCCCCAACACTCACCTGTGACTCATCCCGAGTCACTCAAGTCTGACCAATTCCGCTTCAAACGCCTCGAGCTTGGCTCGAGCTGCTTTGACTTGTTGTTGTGAAACAAACTCTTATTCAGCAAATTCCTAGATTACTGTGTCATTGAGTGGTCCTTCTAGGCATTGTTTTGCAGTGATGACACCCTGTTCGAGTTCATCTCCCTGGCTTTCAAATTCGGCAAATAGTTGGCATGCCTTCTCTTGGAGTGGTTGCAGTTGTTGAGAGACTTCCATTACTTTACTTTTCAGCGTGTGTACTTGTTGTTGGGTTGTGCGTTGTTCTACAAACCTCTTCATTCTTTCGACTGGGGTCATGGATTTCAGTTGTGCTTGTAGCACATCTGCATGCTTCTTTGCTTCATGGAGCTGGGCCTCCAATGTCTGCAATTCTAGATGCTCTGTGAGGGTTTCATAAGTGTGTGTGCTTCTGGTTCTTAGCTTCCTACATTCTGAAGCCAAAGTTTTTAATCGGTTGACTGCACTTCGAGTAGTGGCCTCTCTTAGATCTCTTATCTCTTGGGGTGTCTCAGGCACAGTGCGGAGCTCCAGATCCGTGATGCGCTATTGAAGTTGTTGGGTTACTTCTTCCATTTGGGTCACCTGCTGTGGAAGATGATCTTCCATCTTCACTTCTATGATCGTCACAGAGCGCAGTTCTCTGTGAACTCTCTCCTGTACTTCAAGTTTCTTTGCTAGCAAATGGTCCTTGCTCTACTGTAACTGTGCTTTTTCCTCTTCCCACTTCGCTTGTAAGGCAAGCTGCTCCTGTTCTTCCTTCCTATGTTGTTCTACATGTGCGATCTATACTTGCACCAAAGCCTAGGTGGATTGCACTATGTCTTCTTGAGCTCGTCGAAGGAGAGCTTCAACTTTCTCGATGATATGGCATAACTGTGTGGGCTCATCACCTGTTCCTGATATTTCCATTGTTAAGGGTGTCATAGAAACTGCTTGTCTAGACTGGAGTGCCTGCTGCACTTCTTTGAATTCACCCGTGATCCAGAGGAATAGCTCCTCCTATTTTGCTTCTTGCTTTTCTGTGAGCTCTAGTGAAACATCATTCAGTGTGGCAATTAAGAAGTCAAAATTATCCGGGGTAAGGGTAGTTTTAAGCGTGGTCTAGGTGGCCTTAGTTTTCTTTCTAGATGAGGTCTTTGGTGGGGTAATATTCCTTTTCTTGGAGGAATCTTCCTCATCCCTAGGTGGAGTAACCTCGCCTTTGCTCTGTTCAACTTCTGTGCCCCCTAGTTCTTCATCATCACCTCCCTTCGCAAGTGAGAATGAAGCAGTCTTCATGGATGTGTTGTGGATATCTTGGACTTCCACATCCTTCTTAGTATTGTGCGGTCCTGGTGTATCCGGCATAGCTTCAGGGCTATCTACGTCGGACATCTCTGTGGGGTCTGCTGCAACAAGGAGGTATGCCGACCATTCCTTGGTAATCTCCTCCAAGTCATCTTCTGTCAGCTTGTAATTTGACTGGAGTTGTTGTTTATGCTCATCTGCGTGCGTTGTGATGTAGGTGAAGTGACGATCTATGTTGAATTTCATCAAAGGTCTAAACCTATGAAGCGTGTTGGGTGTAATGCACGATGTAGATTGAATTGCCTTCTTCAACTGAGTGTAGTAAGCGTAGAAGACGACGTTGGACTGCCACTATTTGTTCATGTCATTGGAGTACCACAGTGTTCATAACTTCACGTCCAGGGGTTTGAAGGGTTCAATATCCAGAAAAGTGGCTCCCTCGGGTAGTTCCCACGCAATGAAAGCGATGAGTATGAGCAACCATCTAAAGTGGAACTCATACCCTTGGTCCTGCGCTTGTCTACAGTCAATCTCTAGCTGATTTATAAGGCATTTCACCCAGTTCATTTGTAGTCCCTCCGTGCACTTCCCTGCAAGGTCAACTACAAATCCAGTCACCTGTGTAGGTATGTGTTTTTGGACTAACTTTCCTGCAATCAGCTGGCAACCAAAGCATACTGTTGCATTCTCAATGGAGGCTACCTTGTAACCTCGCGTGCCTTTCTCCAGATCTCCATATGTGTCTTTTATTCATTGAGCGAGAGCACGATCTGAGGTATTTCCAGGGTAAAATTCCTACGGGTCAGGGCCCTGCATGCTTAGCCCTGTGATCTGATTGATAAGAATCGGATCCACAGTGATGCGGTGGTCCAACCATAGGTATCCTCCATGGTAGCAGGACAATAACAATCTAACGCATGCATTTACTTCCTGATGCCTCCCGAAATGTGGAATCTTCATTATGTTGAGGAGGGTTGACTACGCAAGGTTATGGGTCCATTGCTGCAGTACAATCTTGGGATTATTTCCTTTTGTAATAGTCAAGTACTTGTGCGGGGCTAGCATAATGTAAACCTTGTGATCTCCAAGGTTAAAATCGCTAAATTTCAGTGCGATGAGCTTCTCCTAGTCAACATCAACTGCGTGCACCCCTTTCAGGAGGTACATCATGACTATAGCATAGTCAAAGTCTCTGGGTACAGTGTCTCGATTCAATGGTCCACTTAATGGTGGGATATATTTAGGCAAGATGCTTGGGATCATCTTCACAGTGGCGAAGTCATTTCCGAGCTTAGATCGTCTTTCTGAAGGCGGTCGGGATGGTCCTGCTTGAGCAGTGGAGGGGGATGCTGGTAATGCACCCGAGGACGATGCTTGTACACCTGTAGACATTCCACGTTCTGACATGACTCGCTCAGTCATTAAATCAATTAGAAATTCTTCAACAATTTTCTCAACAACACTGAGCTCGTCTGACATACAAACTTGGGTCAGCTGGCATGGGTGCAAAAGGAATTCAGAGACTACAGTGAGTAGTAAGGTAATGATCTCAGGGTAAGGAAATCTCAGGGTTCGTGCACATATTCTCAGTTAGAAAAAAGTATTCTCGGTGCGTGGCATGATGGGTTAAGTAGGCAATCTGAGCAATGGTCTGCTTGCAACAAACATGGGGCCTTCATTAACTCCATTCTATCCGTTCTGGTTCTATCCAATGGTCTAGTGGTAACCCATAACTTCTTTTCGATTCGTTCGGAGCGGCGGTCGAACGGGCATATCGGTTCCAACGGCTATATTGCTTCGTCATGGCGAAGTACTCTATGTCGTTGTCCTGATATCTCAACAAAGCTCCAATTCTACAATTCTTCTTGCTGGGAAGTGTCCTCTAGAACCTCTTGTAACCTTACAATATTATCCCTTTTCTTTCTTAACTTCCTAGCCTTCTTCCCAGTGAGCTTCGTCTCAATAATGCTTTTACCAGTCTGATGTTTATCTTCTGTGGTCTTAGTTACTTCGCGTTGTTGAAAGTATTTCCTAGAATTCCTTGATAATACTTCTTCTATATCAAAAATAGGTAGCTCGATCTTCTGTGGATCCTCAAGTGTTCTCTTAGCTTCGACATCGGAGTTGCTAATATTAAATATCTGTGATCTTCTCTTCTATTCTTCAATCAAGTGTGTGATCCTTCTAGTCATAAAGTCTTTTAACTCTTGCTTCTTCTGTTCTAAAACGTTTTCTTCTTCTTTTCGTCTGGCTTGTTCTCTATCAATCCAAGGTTTTCCTATGAGCATGGTAAATGGGGCGTTGTCTTCAACAAATTTAATGATTTCAAAGTCTTTTTTTGTCAAAGTTACATTGACATTCATAGGTATCTAGGCGAGCCTTCGACATAGGTTTATGTTGATGGGTCTTAAACCCCTTAACTCAACAGTAGGAACCAAACCCGCCACCGAGGCCCAATTAGACTTTGTAGCATTTGTGATTGGAATGGTTCTCCAGATCTTGTGATCTAGCCAATTTAATTGATGGGCTTTGTGTTTTCTTTTGGAGGCATCTCCTTCAGTCGATATTTTCTCTTTTGGTTTTTTCTCTTTTGGTATTTTATCTTTAGTTAGGATAAATGTGAGAAAAATATGGTATAAACCAACTTGGCCACACAACGATACGGAAGTCTAAAGACTGGGAAAGGCCGGGATCGGGATAACCCTCACTCCAACATGCAAACAATGATATCTTACCACATGCCTAGTAATAATACTTTAACCGTGTGAGCACTTGATCACTAGCTGAGATTTTAACCTAAACTATCCAAGAAAACAAGATGAGAGCAAATTTAACTACTGCAGAAGAGGTTGAGCTTGGGATAACCCGCTACTCAAACATGCAAATGATAATCCTATACCATAGGCCTAGTAATAATACGTTAACCATGTGAGCATCCAATTACTGTTTGAGAATACTAATTAGAAGAAAATAGTTATATGATAAGATCAATAGCAAGCAAATAATTCATCTACCATAATCCTTCATCATACATCCACACAACAATTCATCACTTCCATCATTAGAGAAAATAACAGCAAAACAAATGCACCAGATAACTTGACAATATATTTTCTAGCTCTTACTTGTTACATCTTCTCATGAACTGAATAGGAAATAGTTCTTCTCCAAGCTCAATTACACATGCATATGATGAAAACAACTTCGTCTCTGGTCCAGAAGGACTTCTTCATTCATAACAACTCCAAAATAATTCTTAACAACTAGAAATAAAAGAGTTCTTGCAACAAACCATCAACCTCTGTTTAATCGGTCGAGGCATTTATTTATAACCTAAAGTTCTAACTGAAGTTAACGGCTAAGTGTGGTTCAAGCAACACAAAATCGCCACGTGGCGTCTTCTTTCAGCAACTTCCTAAACAGTCAACTCAAGATATCTTCTTGAAAAGAATGGTTCTTATTGTATTCAGACCAACTAACAAGAAGATCTTCACAGGTTCGGGTTCATGGAGATCTATATTGATTTATGCGAGCCGCATATATTCCTCTGACATTTGCTACATGCACTCGATACTTGAACAAACTGGAGTTCACTCGCTGTGGCGTCGCTCGGGCCCTGATCGGATGTTCGACAAATTGTTGCACTTGCCCTAGCTTTGCATCAGCCACCTTTGTGAGTTCTTCGGTCCATAGCGAGCCTCGTTCAACATGTGACTTGACTGTGTCTCTCATGTCAGAGAAGTTGTTGGGGATGCCAGGACAACATCTCTCATCGCTTCGGTGATTCAGTCTTGTCGTTTCTTTCAGTTCTTCGGTGGAGTCATAGGGTAGACTTTAGTCGGTGATCGGGAAGTTTCTCCCTGTAGTCAAAACAAAGGTAGTTTAGTAGTTAATTAACCTATGATCTGACATAAATAAATCAAAAGATTAGCACGTACCTGTGCAACTTGCTAGTCTTAGTCGTTTTTAATACTTACATGATACCGAACGCATTCTTTGAGCGATCTGCAAAGTCGTCGCCCTTCCTTGGTTTTAATGAGCACCTCAACATGTTGTAGTGTGGATAAATCAAGTATGATAGATATGCATGTACGAATTATCATAGTACTTACTTGACCTTTAGAATCATCAAGAAAGGGTGTCGAGGACAAATTATGCACGTGTGTGCTCCCGAGGGGTCGGATATCGTACAGAGAAAGTCGTTAAAAATTCCAGAACCCGTATTATCAGGCGTACCAAACATCATTCATCAATAACGGAGGTTCGTAAGTTCAAAAGGATTGAAAGGATCGTGCCACACGTTTTCCTGCAACCTCGATTGGCGGTGCTTTCATGTTCTGGATAGCATCCGTCGATTGGCTTAGGCATGCCGAATTTTAAAACATCATGTCGCGAGGCGTGGATATTATGTTGGCCAACCTAGTGTCACTCCTTGATTTCCCTATAAATTCTAGGAGCTTTGTGAGCAATCCTTCTCATATGTCGAGCTCATACTTTCCAGAAATTTGGTTTGGTAAATTCGTCTTAGCGATGTCCAACTGAGTGACTCCTTGCCGTCTATGGAAAATTTGAGTCTCTTACGCTGTTGCAGTTATGGGATCTCTTTCAAGCATGGGACGAGGTCTACGAGGTAGTTGGAGTGCGAGATCTCACCCTCAGCGCACCTAGGATTCCTTTCTGTGGGTTTCGAGAGGTACATTTATTGGCCCGGAGGTAGTGTCATCATCAAGGGATGAGCTTGGGGTGGTCGCAGATATGTCTGGGAGAAAAACGTTGGAGGTTGCACCTTCTCCGGGACCGAAACCGTGAAGAAGAGGAAGGCCTAAGAAGAAAATTCAGGAAGGAGAGGGGGACCGCCCCAAGGCCGAACTGAAGGTACGTCTAGGCTGCGAGGAATCTGCAATGCCCACCGATCACTCATAGTTGGTAGAGACAGTCGACAAAGGAGACAAGAGAGGAGAGGGGAGATCAAAATCGTTGAGCTTTTCCGTCGGAAATTTCGCCCAACAACTAGAGCAGGCTAAAATTGCAATAGTCGAGCTCTACCAAGAGAATAGGGAACTGCGACGTCAATTGGCGGAGAAAACCCAGGGGATATCGTCACTGCCAGGTCATGGGGGAAGCGTCGTCTGGCTACAGAGACAACTTTGAGAGTCACAAGACACAATTGTGGAATTGCGCGACACGTAGCGGATGGCAGTGACAACGGAGCATAAGTCACCACAAAGTGTGAAAGACAAACTGAGATAGGAATACCGCATAGGTGACGCATAGTTAGCGGGTTCTTGTTCCACATTCCCGAAAGTGTGGTTTAACACCCTTTTTCCCTTTCTTTGTAAAAATTTGTAATCTTACGGCGACCGGACCAATTAGTCGAATCGTCGGAGTCTATTTATTCAAATGTAAACCGAGCCTAGCAGAGGGTTTTCCCTTTTGATTGTATATATATGTATATATATAAAGGTTTTAAGGCATTATTGTGAATCAGATGTGTATTCTTCTTTAAATTTTTTGCGCAAAAGAATATTAGATCTTTTTCTTTTTTCATCATGGTTATCACGTCATGAGTTTGTTAATGCTTTTTTTTTTTTTATTCTATAAAACTTTGCCATCGACTTTGGTCATTGAAAATATTTAATCACCTGGATACAAATCATGTTTGAAGGGCTAGAGGCCACAACTCACGATACCAAGAGTCATTGAAGTGATTATTATGTCAAGGAAACAAATAGTCCCTCTTTTCCAATAACGAACTTATTTCGAGGTTTGATGGTCGGCAGTGTTGTTTTTTATTTCTCAAACGCTTTTCATCACCTTAATATTATACCGACATCAATCTTCATAAGTGAGTCAGGAGAAACCTAGGTCGCTACTTCCTTTAGAAATTTTCCGAGGCCGATTCAATCAGTCGTCGGCGATATCCATGCCCAGGGTTATTCGTAGGGTGAGGAAAGTCTTGAAACCGCCAACGCCGATGAAAACGACGTTCAACTTTGTTTTATTTTGGACTTCTCAGGTGATTTTAGTCACTTTACTCCTTTTCCGATGATAAAATTTCCCAAGCAATTTAGGGAAACTTTTAGATTGTTGATTCTTTTAATCGAGGTTAGTCCCTTTTAAATTTGACAAGGTTTCTTACATGCCCCAACAGACTTTCTAGTAATCAAAACATGAAAACATTAAAGTTAAGCGCGGGTGGAATTTTCATACTGAAGTAGAAACAAGCAGTGCAAGGCCCAAGTGGTACCCAAAAAGAAGAAAATAAGCCTAGACTTTTTAGGGTGTGTTTAGTGCTCAACAATTTACTAGATTTCCTCTGAAGAAACTTATTCCTCCTAGGGAAGGGATCATGGCAGGATTTTCTATAGCTTCCCAAGTTCTTTTTGGCATAATGTTCACTTTTGTTTCTTCATCAAGAGTACAGTCAATGTCAAAGTCCCCTATTCTTACTTCGATTTTATCCTTTTCTTTGAAGATCTATAATAGCCTAACATGTCGGTGGTCATTCAATGTATCTTTCATCTGTAACAATATATTTTCTGATTCTTTTTGGTTTTCTACTATAATATTGGTCTCTTGAGCTCCTTCAAGGTTTTCCTACTCCATATTCAGCTTCTCAAGCCTAACAATCATTCCAAGGCAATCCAAGACTTCATGGTCCATAGCCTTGCAACAGAGGCAACTAGGTCTTCTCCCAGGGAATTACTTAGCAAGATGTCCTGGTCTTATGCAACTATAGCAGAGGGTTAATCCTCTCTTTCATTTAGATGTTCCCCAACTCCATCTGTACTGCGCACCAGGATCATGGTGGCTAGCCTGCAAAAAACTCTTTCTAGGATCCTGCATCCACTTGTTAGTCCAGACATTCTTCTGATGCATAGGTATAACATATCTATCACTATACTTATCAGATCTATTCATATCAAACTTTCTTTCACCTATTAATGCCCTAGTTTTGAAGCTAGGATAGAATCTATCAAACATTCCTATATCCATGCTCTAGAAACAAAAAATTTCACTTATCTTACTTCTACAGAGCACAAATCTTCCAAATCTAAAAACTTTTGACTATTCTTACCGTTATCAGAGCATAGAGCTTACAGATGTTACCTCTTTCTTGCAAATCTGACCTTTTCCCTTCAGATCTGACCTCTTTTTCTGTATATCTGACCATTTCCCTTAAGATCTAACCTTTTTTCTGCAGATCTGACCTTTCCCCTTTAGATTTGACCTATTTTTCTACATATCTGACCTTTTCCCTTCAGATCTGACATTTTTTTCTCGGCACAAGGCTTTGTAGGTCAAGTAGAATACTGTGCACTAGGGCAACAGATCTACGCACAGAGCTTATTTTTCACAAAGCTTCTTCTTATTTAGTTCCCAACAATCACAGTTTTGGGTCCCAGCAATGGAACCATTTGTTGTCACAGGGGCAGACCCAGGGTTCAACGCTCAAGAGTGCACCAAAAAAACCCTAACTATTGGCCCTTTCGGCAACACCTGTGAAGAAGATGAAGTCTCACCCGAGGTAGAGACAGGGGTGGTTTCATGACTCATGTGTCTGCAACCTTCGCTGGGACATAGATCTGTGATTATCTTGCTTACAACGCACTTAGCATCAATTATTCCTTAACATACATTCATTAATACACTTCGCAGAAAGCACAGTTCATTGCAGTGAATACTTATACTAAGATGATTCAGTACTTAGTCACAGAAATATAGGTTAGATTCAACAGATCAAGCACTAATCATCTTATATATCAAATCTAACGTTCATTCATATATCATTAGCACAGAGCATAACTAGATCTACTTAGCCAAGAAAGAGATAAACACATTAGAGTGAAGCACAAAGCACTATACACACAGTTACCGTGGTTCACCCCCACCCTGGGGCTACGTCCACAAAGACTTCTTTATATTATCTTGGTCAAGCAGTTACAAGACAGAGCTTAATGATCCTTACTTTTCATAGGACAGAAGATCTGTGCAGCTCGCTAGATCCTTCTTCCTTGCTCTTCAGCACCAGACTACAACAAACTGCACTTAGCTTTCCGATCTCATGCACAGAGCACTCTAAGATACATCTGATCACATAGATCAATTACTAGCACTAAGCTCTTAGTTATACATCACATAGATGTACTAGCTTACTATCATTCCCCTTCTCCTCTATTTACATTGCCTATTTATAGATTACAACATGGGCCTAAACGTGGGTAAACCCATGGGTCGACATCCCTTTCCCATTACATCAACCCAAAACCCTAAAATGGACCAAAAAATAGGTCTTGCTTCCTTACTTTCCGCTTCGTGTTACGTTCCTTCCTTGGCAAGCTGTCACAGTCCCAAAAGTGGTCAAATATGACCAAGTATTCTTCAAAACTTGGTCATGGTCAAGGGCCAACATTCCGATCTTGCCTGAAGAGATGCCCCCATCAAATTTCTTTTTCAATAAGAAAATAAAATCTATCATCAGAAAAGAATCTCACCAGAAGGAAGGAGTGACCACCAAGAGACACATAATAGTATATGATGGACATGAAAAAAATGACCCTGAATTTTCCAAAGAGGTTGCAGATTCACTAGGAACCTTTTCCATTACCAGCCAATGGTCAGAGGGAAATATTTCAAAGCAACTGCAAGAAAATTCTCTCTTGGTTGAACAGTTGCAAAATGAAATGTAGAGCACAGAATAGGTTGTCAGGAGCAGAATGAATTATGACATAGATCAAATCAGGTTGGCTTATAAACAACAGATAAAGCAGCTACAAGAAAAACTGGAGATGACTGCCTAGTATTTACACATTAGTAATTCCATCATTACTCAATGAGACAGTTCAATACAATAGTTGCAAACTAGAATAAATTCACTAGAAAAGACAAACACAGATATTACTTCATTCCAAAAACAAGCATATGAAATTAATGAAAAGATGGAAGCTGTCAATCAGGATCTATATCAAAAAATGGATACTATTCAGAAATACTATAAGGCAATAAATAATTCTCTGAAAAGTATTTATGAGAAAGAAAATGATGCTTGTATGACCAGATCCAAATTTCAGGAATTCATTGTATGCAGGCAGAAAGCCAATATTCCTGGTCTCGGCCCTTTTTCCTAATCTGAATATGTGAAAGATGAAATGGCCTTGAAAGTTTGGGAGACGAACCTACAAGAAAGAAAGAAGCTTGATAGGGAGGAAAAGGAGGCTTGTCTAAATACCCTGTCTGTTGTAGAGACAAAATTGGTTGAATTCAAAGGTAATGATATCTCTAAGACACTTGAGAAAATTGACATAGAAAAGAATAACGAAAGCTCCAGAAAGAATAAGGAAAGTATACAATCTATCATCAAACATATGAACCATATTGATTTTATCAAGATCAACGAGCTATTGGTAAAACCTAGTTTGCAACACCGAATTACAACCCAGATAGTAATGAAGATCCAGGAGAAGCTACCACTAGTACAGAAGAAGGTATTTGCCTTTGAATTGAACGAGAACATTGAACCTTCGAGATTTGTCATAGCATTGATGGAAATGTGTACTCGGTTCAATGAAAAGATGAAATCAAGCACATCCGGAAGAAAATAAAGGAGATTATGAAGCACCAACACATCAAGCCATAACTCAGCGAAATATTCGTTTTGTTTTTCAATTTGGATTATATTCTATATTTACAACATATATTGTGGAAACTCTAACTACTTCTAGTTAAGACGATTTTTGTAGAAATACCCAGATCTTACATATTTTCTAGGATTCTTCTGGCTAAATGTAAAACAAATAACTTATCGAATATTAATACAAGAGAAGACAAAGATTCTACGTCTCCTTTAATTTGAGTTATGTGTTTTCCCTGTGTTTCCATTTCCTCTTCATGTTATCTTCCTTTTGTACTTCTTCAAGATTGAATAATTACAATTTAGTAATATATCTACTGTGATCTTAATACATCAGAAGTCCATTCAGTTACGATTTTTACCTTTGTTCCTATTGTGAGTAAAAACATGACCTTTGATTTGTGTAAATTGTTGCATTCTTAATCATCTGTCAAGGGCACATCTTCATTTTTTCTACTACTGCAAATGAGTGTAATGCATACCTTGTTTTATTTTAACAATTTTGTCAATCATTTCTACATCACTTAAAATTAAATTTATGACTCAGCTAACGAGATACTTCTTCTGCATTATAATATCATAAATTTCACTTAAAGTTACATCTTAGAAGCACTATAAAAACAAACACATCGCACAAGACTCTACCATTGAATTGGCCAGTCCACACCATTCCAACGCAAAATAACTGGACAATCATTAAAGCCATTAAAACCCACCTCGTCAACCCTGCCATCTCAGCACTTTCAGATCATAATTGGATGTTGAAACCCCTATTATTAGGAACCCCTTACATTAAATGCTGAGAAATATGGCATTTCATGTCGCATCTGCTGACATAAATTCGACAAAACTGACGAAGGAAGTCAAAATCAAATAATATATCAACTTGCCTCATGAAAATCTCCCGAACTTCCGAATCGAAAAATTTCGGGTATGCTATGGGGATCAACGGTTCCCGCTCCCTTTCAATATCAACGACTCATAGTTACTTCGAGCATCCACACCTCTGCATTTATTCCCAATTCAACCCAAAAGGGACTGCACTGCCATGCAACACTTGTTTAATAAGTAACATTCCATTGAAATTATTCGAAGTATGAATGATTCCATGGAATCTTACTTAAGTGTTTACCTTATCCTTTAAGGTTGATAATTTTTAAGTGTTTATGTTATCCTTGATGTTGTTAATTTTTAAAAGTGAAAGGGAAAATGAATTTTGGCTTTGGAAACAAAATAAGGAAAAATGGGATAGAATGTTGTCCAAGTCATTGCATTCAATTATTGGCATTGCATTGAGAAACAAAGCATAGGTGCGAGTCAATCAAAGTAGCAATACATAGTTTCCAAATGAATCAAAATAATAATATGTAGTTAAAACAATGGGCAATCTATAAATAAATTAGGGATTATAATTTTTGTTTTCTTTATAACATTTTTTTTACATTATGCATAACAATGGTTAATTACAAGTTAAGACTCTAATTTGTAACTAAGAACTCTCATTTAGAGATAAGTATGTTGTATTAAATTTTTATATAATATACATGGTACATAATTATGCCTTATCAATTTTGTGTATAAGAGGTATACTATAATTTAATTATATTAGAATGTGGTTAAGTGACAACTTGAAGTTGTTATTATGACAATGATCCATGTCATAATTTTACAACTTGAAGTGATTGTTATAACAATGAAGTGGCTCTAATAAGACTTGTAAGATATTAACAAACCATATTCTTTGCCTAAATATATGACATTTAATTGTGTGATGGTGTTGAAAAAATGCCAACTAATTTCCCATGTGGTAGCATGCACATTAGCTAAATTTAGAATGTGCATGCATGCACTCTTAAGTGAACAAGTTGTGCAACTACATAATCTATTTATGATCAATTTGTTTAACTGTGTGATAGATGTTATATATGTGAGCATATTCATAGAGGTGAATGTGCAATGCAGTGCAATGCGTGTAGAGTGTGTGAGCAAGACACAAATCTTTGGAGTGTGTGGTGAGGAGAGGATGGTTGTATGTCGATGTTGGCTATTGAAATTCTCCCTTAAATAATAAGAATATCGATTATCATTGCCCCGTGGTTTTTTCCTGTATTGGATTTCCATGTAAATCATTGTGTCAATTGTGGGATTGATGTTCTCGGTTTAATCTTGGTTTTATTTTCATTTATATTATAATCTTGTTACGTTTATGCTTCCTCTACATAACAAGTGGTATTAGAGCACTGAGTTGAAGGATCAGAGAACATAGGAGAAGAGAATATGATCACTGAATAGCAGAGTAGGTTAATCGAGTTGAGACGAGTGGAGTGGAGTGGATCGGCCTATGACGAGTTTTATTACACTATCGTAGGTTGTCCCTCTTACACAGTATGACAGTCGTGACAATTTGGAAAAACTGTCGTGGGAAAATTGTTGCAAGCTATCCTTTAAAAATGTGCAAAAAATTTCTAGTTGTCTCAGGTTATCCTCATATAAAAGTGCAACAACCTTTAATTAATCCAAAAATTAAAAGTTTGGTGTCATGGTATGAAGTTCGAAGGAGATATTTTTTATGAAAAAAGGTGAGGTGGAGGATATTAATTTAATATGGTGAGGGATAAGTTTTTGTCTTATTATGTAG
>ML795566.1:300292-313112 GCA_009831015.1 Picea engelmannii | reverse complement strand
GTTTCTCACAATCGATCATCGGCAAATGACCCTCCATGCTCTTTAAATAGAGATCATGGACCAATCGGGTGTTTAAGCCACGGATCAATGGCCGTTAAGATCGAGGAGAGTATGAACCGTCGGATCACTCTATGTCGGGAACATATCGTGACCGTTGGATTGCCTAACTACAAATGCATACTAATGCATACTAAAGAAACACACTTTTACCTAACGACATATTAGACCAAGTAGATCTTAACTAACTCCTAAGTGTCTAAATATCCTAACAAAGATGTGGGATCTTCTTGTGCAACAAGGATTGCAAAAGGCATTGGCTGAAAAGATAAAGAATCCAACAAGCATGACAGACGAGGATTGGGAAGATCTAGTTGCAAGAGCTCTCAGTAGCATTCATTTGTGTCTGACGGATGAAGTCTCGTTTAACATCGTTGGAGAGGAGACAACAATGGGTTTTTGGAACAGACTGGAGAGTCGATATATGACAAAGTCCTTGACGAACATAATATTCTTGAAGAGGCAGTTGTAAAACTTACAGATGACAGAAGGTACACAAATTGTTGATCACTTAAATGTTTTCAATACTTTGATTTGTCAATCACTACAAAAAATCCCTATGATTAGCTCCCTTTTTTTCTTCCACTGGTTGTTTTAATGTATTTTTATCCACTTTTTTTCTAAAGTTGGTGTTATTTATCGAGAGGGCGCTATTTATGGAGTTATTTGCACCGAGCAACAAAAGTGGACGCTATTAGCTCTTATTTTAGCACCCTAGTTAGCACCTAATTTAGCTCCCTATTTAGCTCCCAGTTTAGCTCTTGGTTTAGCTCCCAGTTTAGCTCCCAGTTTAGCTTCTAGTTTAGCTTCCAGATTAACTTCCTTTTTAGCTTCTATTTTGGCTTCCAATTTAACTCCCAATGTGCCTAAATAGTAATTTTGTTGAGTTTTGGGGGGTTAAGTGGATAGGAGCTTTGGGGATTAGGTTATTTAGGGATTTGAGGTCTAGGGATGAAGGTTTAAGGGATTAGAGGTTATCGTTTAAGGGATTAAGGGTTAAGGGATCAGGGGTTACAATTTAAGGGATTAAGGGTCAATGGATAATGGATTTTGGGCTTAGGAGTTAGGTAATTTAATGGTTAATTGATTAGGGATTATATATGGTCAAGGTATTAATGACATCCATCGACCCTACACATAATCATTGAGATCGTCCATGTCTGATTTTCATCATCCATCATTTCCATAAGTAGAATCTTTGTGGAACTGATCTCTTGAAATGCCATGGAACTTCCAATACACCCATCACAAATATTGTCTTCCACCGACCCCTCACAATGAGTAGTGAATGGGGCCAACGTTGAAATTTATTCAGTTTGTACCTGTATGCATCGAAATTTGACATGGTTAGACTAGACACATGCATCGATGGTATGGGAGGGTTTCAAGACTCAAGGATAGCTGATGTCCCCACATAATATTTGAGATTGTCCATGTTTTCATCAATGCTCATAATGAACATCTCATTGTCATCATTTTTCATTTCCATCTGTAGAATCTTTGTTGGAACTCTCTTGAAATGTCATGGAAATTCCAATTCACCCACCAAAAATGACATGCACCGAACCCATAATTAGAAGTGAATGGGGCCAACATTGAAATTTCTTCAATATGTGCCTGTATGCGTCGAAATTTGACATGGTTAGACTAGACACATGCCTTGACGGTATGGGAGGGTTTCAAGACTCAAGGATGTATGATGTCCCCACATAATCTTTGAGATCATCCACATTCACATCAACGTTCATCATGCATGTCTCAGTGTCATCATTCGTCATTCCCTTCTATAGAATCATTGTCAAAACTATCTTAAAATTTGACATGGAACAACTTCCAACAAACCCATCACAAATTTCTTCCACTGAACTTGCACAGTGAGCAATGAATGGGGCCAACGTTGAAATTTTTTCAATCTGTTCCCATATGCATTGAAGTTTGACATGGTTAGACTAGATAGTTTCCTTGATGGTATGGGAGGGTTTCAAGACTTAAAGATGTTTGATGTTCCCACATAATATTTGAGATCATCCATGTTTGCATCAATGTTCAATATAATGGATGTCTTATTATCATCATTCATTATTTCCATCCATAGAATATTTGTCGGAACTCTCTTGAAATGTCATGGCACTTCCAATACACCCATCACTGATTTCATTTTGCATCAACCTCGCATAGTGAGCAATGAATGGGGCCAACATTGAAATTTCTTTAAACTGTGCATGTATGCATCGAAATTCAACATGGTTAGACTAGACACATGCCTTGACAATATGGGAGGGTTTCAAGACTCAAGGATGTCTGATGTCCCCACATAATCTTTGAGATCATCCATGTTTGCATCAACTTTCATAATGGATGTCTCATTGTCCTCATTCATCATTTCCATATGTTAAATCTTTGTTGGAAATCTCTTGAAATGTCATTGAACTTCTAATTCATCCACCACAAATGTCATGCACATACCCCACATAGTGATCAGTGAATGGGGCCAACACTTAAATCTCTTCAATATGTTCCTGTATGCATCAAAATTTGACATGGTTAGACTAGACACATGCCTTGACAGTATGGGAGGGTTTCAAGACTCAAGGATGTATGATGTCCCCACATAATATTTGAGATCGTCCATGTTTGCATCAAATTTCATAATGGATGTCTCATTGTCATCATTCGTTGTTTCCATTTGTAGAATCTTTGTTGTAACTCTCTTGCAATGTCATGGAACTTCCAATTCACCCACCACAAATGTCATGCACTGACCCCACATAGTGAGCAGTGAATGGGGACAATGTTGAAATTTCTTCAATATGTGCCTGTATGCATCAAAATTTGACATGGTTAGATTAGACACATGCCTTGATAGTATGGGAGGGTTTCAAGACTCAAGGATGTATATTGATGACCCCACATAATCTTTGAGATCATCCACATTTTCATCAACATTCATCATGCATGTCTCATTGTCATCATTCGTCATTCCCTTCTATGGAATCGTTGTCGGAACTATCTTGAAATTTGACATGGAACTTCCAATACACCCATCACAAGATTCTTCCACTGAGCCCTCACAGTGAGCAGTGAGTGGGACCAATGTTGAAATTTTTTCAATCTGTGTCTGTATGTGTCAAAATTCGACATGGTTAGATTAGACACATGCCTTGATAGTATGGGAGGGTTTCAAGACTTAAGGATGTTTGATGTCCCTGCATAATATTTGAGATCGTCCATGTTTGCATCAACGTTCAAATTAATGGATGTCTCATTGTCATCATTCATCATTTCCATCTATAGAATCTTTGTCGGAACTCTCTTGAAATGTCAAGGCACTTCCAATGCACCCATCAAAAATGTCATCTTGCATTGACCTCGCACAGTGAGAAGTGAATGGGGCCAACGTTGAAATTTCTTTAAACTATGCCTAAATGTGTCGAAATTCGACATGGTTAGACTAGACACATGCCTTGACGGGATGGGAGGGTTTTCAAGACTCAAGGAGGGTTTCAAAATTCCACATCTGCATCAACATTCATCATAAACGTCTCATTTTCAATGTTCATCATTCCCTTCTATAGAATCATTGTCAAAACTATCTTGAAATTTGACATGGAACTTCCAATACATCCATCACAAATGTCACGCACTGACCCCACATAGTGAGCAGTGAATGGGGCCAACGTTGAAATGTCTTCAATCTGTGCATGTATGCGTCAAAATTTGACATGGTTAGATTAGACACATGCCTTGACGATATGGGAGGGTTTTGAGACTTAAGGATGTATATTTATGTCCCCACATAATCTTTGAGATCATCGACATTTGCATCAACGTTCATCATGCACATCTCATTGTCATCATTCATCATTCTGTTCTATAGAATCATTGTCGGAACTTTCTTGAAAATTGGCATGGAACTTACAATACACCCATCATAAATGTCATGCACTGACCCCACATAGTTAGTAGTGAATGGGGCCAACATTGAAATTTCTTCAATCTATGCCTGTATGTGTTGAAATTTGACATGGTTAGATTAGACACATGCCTTGACGGTATGGGAGGGTTTCAATACTCAAGTATGTTTTATTTCCCCACATAAACTTCGAGATTGTCCATGTTTGCATTAACATTCATTGTCATCATTCGCCATTCCCTTATATAGAATTTTTTTTAGAACTTTCTTTAAATGTCTTGGAACTTCCAACATGCCCATCACCAATGTCATCCACGGACCTCACACAGTGAACAGTGAATGGGGCCAATGTTGAATTTTCTTCAAAATGTGATTGTATGCATTGTAATTTTACATGTTTACACTAGGCGCATGCCTTAATGGTATGGGAGTTTTTTAATACTTTTGGACATATTTCTCTTCATCATTTAAATCATCATGGTTTTCATATCCATCATCGTCATATTCATGATGACCTAATTTATCCATCCATGCCAACAAAGATCAAACCTGACATACCCATCTTTACAACGAAACCTAATGATTAATAAACCATGATTCTATTAAGTTGATATATCCCAAAAGAATTTTATAGGGTCCAACATGCAAATGGTTTAATTGTTAATAAGGAATTATATCGGGTGAAGGGATTAATGACATCAATCAACCCTACATGGTTACTAGTGAATGAGGCCAACATTGAAATTTCTCCAAGTTGTGCCTGTATACGTCGAAATTTGACATGGTTATACTAGGCACATGTCACTTTATGGTATGAGAGGGTTTCAAGACTCAAGGATATCTGATGTCCCCACATAATCTTGAAGATCATCCATGTTTCAAGGAGTTAGGGGTTAGATGGTATAAAGGTTAAGGTATTAGGTTTAAGCTTGGTGAAATATTTCAATTTGTTTTAAAATATAAATTAATGAATAAACTTTGGATACATTAATTAGCCTAATTGTCTGGATTTACATTGATTTACATATACGATATATTTAATTATATTTTTTAACAATTTCCAATAAATGACCACTAACCATGCTAACTCTTATATAAGTAATCCTAATTTGTTTTGCCAACAATTCATAGAAAAGATTGAACACTTCAAGGATATTGCCAAAAGTAATTTGTATCGTTAGAAATAATACTGAAGCATTTCATGAAAGTTTGGGCCATAAGAATCAACGTCATTTTAAAAACTGAATTACAAATAATTTTGAAAATTTAGAAGTCATGGTCATTAACATTATTGTCTACAACAATGTCATCCAGTTCATCATTATCAATGTTCATATGTTATTTCAAGTATTTAATATTATCATCATCCTCTTCTTGATCTGCATCATCTTCATCATCATTGAAATTTGACTGTAGACCATCTATATTGTTACCAGATGTATAATTTGGCTCATCATTTTCTATACTATCCATATTGTTGTCTTCCATAAAATCATCTAACTCTGGATTGTTGTCTTCTTGTGCCTGAACATAACCATCTTCAACATCATCACGGATGTTAATTTCTTTGATGTTCTCTAATCCATCTCTCTTATTTTGTTGGACATCATAGTTTTTCTCAATATGCACTAATGCATCATCAAATACATGCCTTAATCTTGGATCATAATGTATGACAAATATCCATTTCGAGTCCAAAATATATTCATATAAAAATACCTGCACATGAACAACATACATATATTAGAAATATCTTATAACACTTTATTTATTAATAAACACATATATTATCACAAAAAACTATGAATCAATAGATTAATGATCATTATTACTTCTTATTTGAGTTAAAGAAATACCTGCTCACAATGAATTGGTAGAACATAAGGCTCATTATCCTCCAGTAGGAACCTCGAGGAATCTATAGAAAACAATCCACTATGGGTCTCATGTCTTCATGTCCTCTCGAATGATTCATACCATCTACACTTAAAAATACAATATTTAGAAGAGCGGTAATTCAACTCAATAATTTCTTGGATTTTTTCAACATATTGTAGATTCCCTTCAATAATATTCTTATCTTTTGAGCTTGCTTGACTGGATTGCTTTAAATCAACCATGATGCCACAATAAAAGGATCATGTATTTACATCTACACTTTATACACGATAATGTCGTCCATATGCCCACATTGCAGGATATTTCCTCGCCTGTGAAATACCATTTATTTCAGTGAAAACAAATATAATGATGAATATTAAAATAGTTAATAGTGTCAAAACTGTAAGGAAACAACATTTTGTAAAATTCCAACTGTACCTTTCTTTCACATCCTCTACACATGCTTATTTCATCTTCTGTTATGTTTGAATCTATCCATGCATCTTCTATTTGATTTTGAATTTGTTCAGTAACCCATTCTTTAGTGCAATCTTTGCCCCATTCCCCAAGCAAATCACTGGGAAGAGGAGTGTTCCTTGGGTTGGATCTCTTAAACTATCTCCTTGCTTCTAACACTTCTTCTCTTTTTTTATCACACAAATCAATCCATCTATTCATAAATCACATGTGGTACATAATGAACTTGTTGAGTATTGGACTTTCGTCTACACCTATTACATGTCAACATGTTTATTTCAAACTCCAAATGTTATTCAGTTAATTTGACAAAGAAATTACAAAGAAAATTAATGATTGCAAGGAAAACAACCACATTAATGATCATGAATTTACTTACTAATTTCTATTTGAACACCATTAGATTGTGGTTTTTCTCCATCAATAATATCTGATGCTCATTCTTCATCCCAGAAGCGTGGCCCATCTTCAAAATCCTTACCAAGGAATTCAAATAGGAAGAAAAATGCTTCATTCAATACATACCCTTCATCCATAAAACCCTCTGGATGTGCCTTTTTTCAGACATATCTTTTTAGAGTTTTCATATACCTGTCAAAGAAAAACATCCACCTCGTTGATATGACACCCACCAATTCAATGTCATCGACTAGGTGTATAAGTAAATGGACTTGTAGGTCCATGAAACTTTTAGGGAGGTCCTTCTCAAATACACATACAATTTCTGCAATTTCCTTCTTCCATTTTGGTGCTTCACATTCATGGATATCCTTGGAGGTTACCCACCTATTATAAGAATAGTAAACTAGTATGAACCTTTAGTGAAAAATTAAAATGGAATATAATATCTCTATGTCTCTCACACATGAACATTTCATACCACATACCTTGTAAATGTTGACAATCGACTTATGGCATTCTTTAAGTCAACGGTAAGACATGAATCCCCCCTAATTTCCAATGGCATGATATGCTATCAAACACATTCATCGTAGGTCGTTAGTAATTTTTCACACAACAAAATATCAAAATATATTTAGTACTAAATCAATGTTACCAGTAAAACTTAAATGATGATATATAATACCTTCTGAAAATTATGAAAATTATGTGTTTTAAATCCTGTGATATGTCCATCAACTGTAAAAGCTTTATCCAATGATGACCCATAGCCAGTAGGTGTCCTTATTGAACAAATGACATTTTTTAGTTGGTCTAGATCTTTTTTTTTCAAAATTCATGGATCTTCTGCATATGTTTCATTTTCCCTGTTTGGCCACAAATGTCTTCTATCAAATTTGGTACGCGAAAGAAAAATATCTCTCCGCGAAGACAAGGTGTCCTTATCTTTGCTTGATATATGTTGAAATATATAATCTGGGACATTTTTGAAGATGCACATAGGATATAATAGGTGAGATATTAATAGATCCTTCCAGTAAAGGAGCTCATAAAATATGGATTTCCTTTTCATTCCTTCTGGCATATTAACTACAACTTGTTTTGGTTCTTCAATTGAATCACCCCGATCAAAAAAATCCTCCCAAACTTTTAATTCAACATCTTCATACTTCTTAATCCAATCACTTGGACCCATAATCATGGGAGGGCCTCTATTTTCAACTTTTCCATCAAATTGTTTCTTTAGATGATTTCTAAACTTATGATGTGTTGGTAGAAAAACCCTGTTGTTTGTGTAAATAAATTTATGTAGATCTTTAGAATACCTCCCTTGAAATTGATCTTCACATATTGGAAATGCAAATATCCCCTTTGTTTGAAGCCTTGCAATTCAGTAAGTAATGTTAATATCATTATAATAATAATATAAAAGTAAGTATGAAAGTTGGGATGAAAATAAATTATGAGTGTGAATACATAAATATTTTATCTTACCAGAACAAACACCAAGTCCTGGGAAATCATGAATAGTCCAACATAGTACACCATACAACATGAAGGACCTATTTGATAGAGGACGTGATATGCCATGCATTCTTATGCCTTTCCATAGTAGTTTCATCTCATCAATAAAAGGCGCAATATAAACATCCATATTTTTAACTTGTTGTTTTCTTGGAACAATGAGAGACAACATAAGGTGCTCTATAACACTCATCCATGGGGGATATTGTATACTATTAATCTGACTGGCCAAACACTATAATTTGAGATAAGGAAAGAGAATGGGCACACTCCATCAATTGCAAGACCAAACCTAATACTACGTGGTTCATCTTTGAATTACTTGGCCATTTTTCCTTTATGTGTTTCATTGCTTTAGAGTCAGCTGAAATTCACATGAATCGATATTTACTCATGTTCTTTACATGCCATTCCATCAATTGTTCAATTTACTTGCAAAGAAACATTCATTGAAGTCTAGGTATAATTGGCATGTGACATAAAACCTTTTTTGGAACTGTAGGACCTTGTACATTTGTATGATATCTGTTCTCTTTGCATACAGGACATTCTACCTTGTTTTGATATTCACCTCTGTATAAAATGCAATCAATTTTAAATGAATGAATTTGTTTATATTCAATCCCCAACTCATACAACAACTGGCGTGCTTCTCTGCAAGTTGATGGCAATACATTCTCTTCAGAGAATATTTTAGTTTTTAGTGCCCTATAAGATTTCCAGAGATTAAATCAATTAAATGTTTGAATTATGATGAACATGTTTGATATGTCAGTCTACACTACTATTGTTTATATACAATATATGTTTTCTAACATCCCATTAAAGAAATATAAACGTAGATGATGAATGTTTACAAATTATGTACACCAATTGACAATGCAAAGTAAGAAATACATTTCAACTCACTTCAGTAGGGTAGTGAATCATTTGTCTAATAATATCAATGTGCATGCAAGTTTTGAGGTTCTACTTGCACCCGATCTGAACACAGGTGTCTTCACATATTTCTTTATTGAGTCTTTCAAGTTGTTATCATCAAGATTACATTGGTGGTAATTACCCCTACTATCATCATTACTATGAACCATATGATCATTATTGTCATGATTGTTTCCATCCCCAAAGAAGCCTGTAAGAATTTCATTCAATCCTTCTTCATGCACTACATTTCATCATCATCATCATTAAAGCTATGTGGCATGTCATCATTTTATTCTAATTTCATAAGCTCTTCAAACTTATCAGCTGGTAGTATTATCTTCAATGTTGCTCTTTTCGCCTTGGTATGGTTTAAAGGATGGTTTGGATCATCCCATCCAAATCTCAATAACCCTGTTTGATATTGGGTATTAGTAGGTGGATCATCAATGTCTTCTATCTATCAACATACACAAGCATTATTTAATGTTCGGAAAGAATTGGATAAATCATAATTGTATCAATTTCAAAAAAATATAATCAAATATATTGTATTAACCAATAAGAATATAGAATGTATGAACATATATACATCAATTGAATAGCGGAATATTATTTTATATACTACTTCTTTCATACAATAATTTAAAATAAAACACAATTTTGACAACATAGTGTATAAAATGTCAATCCACACTCATTGATTATTCTTTGGCTAGTTCTTCCCTTTTCTTTCGTGCAGGAGTGTGTTTTAAGAAGGAGTAATTAATCAATAACGCATCCCCAATCGTAAGGTCCATAATAGCCTCAACCATTATCAATCTATAAACCTCCTTTTCCATATCTCCATCTTTATCATTTATAACTTCAATAAATTGACAAGTTGGTCTTATATTAGGGTCCCTTCCCTTACTACTATTTATAAAACCTGAAATGTTTGTGTGTTTGTATGCACTTCCATCTATATGCATAATATGACCTCTATTAATTTCTTTTCCACTTTCCAATTGGAGACGATGTGTATACATATTTGAATTTAGACCATATGTTGACATGCTAGGCTTATATTCCGCTAGCCTTTTCCATTCACTACTGTAATATGATGGACCATAATATGGAATTAATATCCTAGTGGTTTGTTGTGAATTGTTTCTATTTTTAGATCCCACATGGACATTTTGGACAATAAAGAGGCCCATATTTTCTCCATGAATATTGGAGGGTTGTATCATGTAATTGTATCCCCAAAATTGAAACACCTCATACACTCTAGGTAGTTGTTGATCACTGGGCCAAGCACAATATAATTGGTGATCAAATGTCTCTTTCTAAATTGATCTCAAAATCAGGGGCAAGTCATCATCTCCATCACATTCATTCTCATAGGGTATGTAGTCAACCTTCCCCTTGTCTTTAAGAAAATTATGAATCTTTAAAGCGGTTCTTGTTTTGTTACTTGTTTTCATCAAATCCTCATCTTCAGAGCTGGTATATGTGCACATATTTTCTTTAGATGTATCATCTGATAAATTATCATCGCCCTATAGGCTAGAAGTTGGTGATCCAGGAAACTTTAAACCAATAACTTTATCCTGCAAGTATTCATTAAGAAATTAATTAATTATTTAAATAATATAAAACAACGTTTAAAAGAAGTATACATATTATTTATATCAAATTGGAAAATTCCTTACCACAATTCCAATTGGATTTGAATCTATTATAGGGGGCATACTACCCACTGGAAGCTCATCATCTATGTAATGTCTTTGTACAATTGCTCGTTTGAATTGTTTCTTTCCACGACATACAAAACATCCAAAAACAACAATTTTCTCAAAGTATTCATCCCATGTACTATATTCCAGACCAACCTCTTGTTCAGTGCAATAATTTGTTGTGTCTTTAGGATCCATTGTCATATCCTCTTCCACCCACTATCCTCTACGTGATTTAATAGTTTTAGGTCCACGTCCACGTACATATATTTTTATTTTTCTAGTTGAATGCTCAAGCTCTACATTTTCTCCAATCTCCATCTAAAATAATCAACAATATGCATTAATTTCTAACAAGATTGGATAATACACTATAAAATTTAATAATTTCGTGAAAAAACATGGACGTTTCACAAAATGCCATCAGATTAATTTTTCCTAAGTTAAGTCAAAATTAGAGTACTTGATGTCCTGCGTCATCCATTGTGTCTTCATTTGATATGACACGATCTGTTTCCATGGCCTCATCTGGATTCTGTAATACACAACATCGTCAATAATGTTTAGTACACCAATTATATTATTTCAACAAATTTGCTATGCAACAAAAAACCTCACCTTAGTCACATTTTTGACATATTGATATCATGTTTTGGAGTTGATTTTTTTTTATGACCCTAGGTATTTACATTGAGCCAAAAGTTCAACAAGAAAAATATCGAACATCCCTATCCCACATGGCCATCCTGATTTTCAAACTCTTCCCTTGATCATAGAATCACATTTAATCACCATTCTTGTGCATTTTCCACCAATAAGATTGAGATCAAAGGCCACATGGAAAAAAAAAAAGACTTTATCTCTTCTATGTTGTAGCATTTGTGAATTCATAAAGACCTTCCTCCTTTGGTTGAAGTTGCTTTTTATTCTTACCTTTATTGTATATGTATATTTCATTGTCATATCCTCTTCCACCCACTTTCCTGTTTGCGATTTAGTAGGTCTATGATGTCCACGTCCTCTTTCCATGGTCTCCTCTAGATCCTGTTACACAA
Organism: Picea engelmannii; assembly: GCA_009831015.1. Classification (NCBI taxonomy): domain Eukaryota; kingdom Viridiplantae; phylum Streptophyta; class Pinopsida; order Pinales; family Pinaceae; genus Picea; species Picea engelmannii. The sequence continues at coordinate 301,164 of ML795566.1, read as the reverse complement.
TAATGACAATAATTTTTAGCACACCAATCAAATCCATTATCATCTAATAAGTTAGGGAAAATAGGACCACAAGTCAAAATTAGATTGGGATCAAACACCAATACCATACCAATACCAATACCAATACCATACCATTGCATACCAATATCAATACCATTGCATGGCAATGGTATGCTTAACAATACCAATACCAGTACCAATACCATACCATACCAATACCAATACCATTGCATACCATTTCATGGCAATGGTATGCATTGGCAATGATATGCATACCAATACCATACCAATACCAATACCAATACCAATACCATACCATACCAATACCATACCATACCATACCATACCAATACCAATACCATTGCCAATACCAATATCAATACCAATGCATTGCCAATACCAACACCAATACCAATATTCATTGCCAATACCAATACCAATACCATTGCATACCATTGCATGGAAATGGTATGCATTGGCAATTATATGCATACCAATACCAATACCAATATTATACCAACATGCCCATCACCAATATGTCCATCATGCCCCATCACCAATACCATACCAATACCATACCAATACTATGCCATACGAATACAATACCAATAACAATACCACACCAATACCATATTATACCATACCACACCATACTATACCATACCATACCAATATCAATACCATACTATACCATACCAATACCAAAACCAATACCAATACCATGCCATATGTTAAGCCCTAATGTTGGCTCATTACCCCTTAATTGGGGCATATTATATTAGTAATGTTATTTTATTTATGTCGGCTTTAGGCCATTAGCTGTAATTATACCTCCTAGTCTCCTATATATACCAAGGAGACATTTTCATTTT
>ML795566.1:272151-287497 GCA_009831015.1 Picea engelmannii | reverse complement strand
AACACTGTATCCAATAAAGGTACACTTCTTGGATTTTTCCTCAAGCTTTGTTCTATTTTCTTTATCAATATGGACAAATGATTCACAACCGAAAGTCTTCAAAAAATAATAGTTTACCTTTTTACCTGTCCATGCCTCCTCTGGAATCCTACCATCCAAAGAGATTGAAGGTCCTTTGTTTATTAAGTAAGCAACAATATCTACAACATCTGCCCAGAACCTAAGGGAAAACCAACATGCAATATCATACTCCTTGCATGCTCCATGATTGTCTTGTTCATCCTTTCTAACACACCATTTTTTTGTGGTGTTCTTGGAACTGTTTTCTCTTTACGAATCCCATGGTATGAACAGTAATCATCAAACTCCTTGCTGCAATATTCACCTCCATTATCTGATCTGAGATACTTCAACCTTTTTCCTGTTTCATTCTCAATCAAAGCTTTCCATTTCTTAAAAGTATCAAAAACATCAGATTTTTGTCGAATGCAATAAACCCAAGTTTTTCTAGTTGCATCATCAATAAAAGTAACATAATAATGAGAGCCACCTAGGGTGATACCTGCGCTGGTCCCATACATATGTATGCATAAGATCTAACCTTTCACTCTTCTTTTCTTTTCCGACTTTGAGAAATCTGACTCTCTTTTGTTTTCCATAAACACAATGCTCACAGAAGTCTAAATCAATTTGTTTAAGATCTGGCAACAAATTTCTTTTTTGAAGTATCTGCATCCCCTTCTCACTCATGTGTCCAAGCCTATAATACCATAGTGTTGTATCCACTCTTGTAGAAGCTAAATAGATAGAAGAGTCAGTATTACCAATACATAACTACAATGTACCTACCTTCTCTCCTTTTGCTATCACCAATGATCCTTTGGTGACCTTCCACATCTTATTTGTAAATATGGATATACAACCTTCACTTGCAAACTGTCCTCTTGAAATTAGATTTTTCCTTAGATCTGGAACATGTCTTACCTCTTTCAACAACCATTGATTTCCATTGCTTTTCTTTATTTTTACCTTTCCCATACCAACAATTTTGCATGGTGCATCATCACCCAAATGAACATGTCCAAAATCACCTTGAACATAATCTAGAAAATGTTTCCTATAGGGTGTGGAATGAAATGAAGCCCCTAAATCTACCACCCAAGACTCAAAAATATTATCTACAAAAAGAATCAAAGCATCTTGTAACACATCACCTATTACATTTGCTTCCTAATTTTTCTCCTGTTGTCCATCTCTTTGTTTCTTTGGAGCTCTGCAGTCTTTCTTCAGATGTCCTTTCTTCCCACAATTCCATCACTCTATCTTTTCAAATCCGGATTTGGATCTTTCCTTCCTAAAATTATCACGGTTCCATGAGCCATTTCCTCTATCCTTTTGTCTTCCTCCATTCTCCATGTTCAACGCATTACATGATGTCTCACCTGTTCTTTTTCATCGCATTTCCTCACTAAGGATAACACCAACAAAATCATCAAATTTTAAAGTATTTGAACCAGAGACAAAGTTACTTACAACCATGACCAAGCCATTCCAACTTTCTGGCAATGAGCACAAGATTATAAGATCCCTGACCTCATCATAAAAGTCCACTTTTACAGAACTTAGTTGATTAGTAACTGTATTAAATTCATTTAGATGATCTGCAAAAGACCCACCTTCTGACATCTTCATATTAAATAATCTCTTCATTAGAAATAACTTATTGGACGCCGAGCGTTTTTCATACAATTTAGCCAATGCGTCCATCAAATCCTTTGTTGTCTTTTCTTTCGAAATATTGAAAGCCATCGACGCTTCCAGGCTCAGCCGTATCATTCCTAGAGCCTTTCTGTCAAGAATCTACCATTCTTCATCCTTCATAGCCATCGACTTCTTTTCTATTCTTCCCAATGGTAGGAATAGATCCTTCTGATATAAATAATCTTCCATATGCATCTTCCATAACTGGTAGTTTTGGTTGTTAAATTTCTCGACCCTAAACTTTCCATCTTCCACCTTTTCTCCCACTCGAACCAGGAACCCTCTTTTCCTGTGAGTTACCTTTCGCTCTAATACCAATTGTTAGAAAAACAGGATCACGGAGCAATAAAATAAAACAAATGCAGAAATAAAACACAAAAGATACATAATACAATAGAGACACAGATATACATGGTTCACCCAGTGTGGAATACGTCCACCAGAGAAATTGCCAGGTCATTCCTTTATTATTATCCAACAAATGAAGGGATACAACCTACATCAAACCCGCTTTAAATTCCTCTTCTTTCTCTCACAGTCTCCTCTCTCAGAATACAATATTCGCTATTATATGTAGTTGCAATACATTTCCCTCATAAAAGAGGGTTTCCTTGTAGGGAAAAAAACCCTAACATAACTTCTATCGTTAGATCTACAACCTTATAATGAATGTTCCATATTTACAATGAAATTACAATATATATTTACAAGGAATTTTTTCCTTCGGGGGATTTTCCCCCAAACCCCCACTGGGGGGTCGCTTTCCCCCAGACCCCCCCAGCCAGGGGGGATAGTCGAACCCCACAGGGGGGGTAACCCCCCCTTGAATTCCCCCACATGGATGAGTGTACATTCTTCTGGGGTGTAAAGTCTTCATGGGGTATAAACACAGCTGAAAACAAAGACCTATTAATCAGGAAGATAATCACCCTCCACAACCAATAACAGGTATTCCATATCATGGTGAAAATTGGTTCAAGGGCATGTAATTACAGCTTGATGACTATAAATTGTTCTTAAAACCAAATGTTAGAGATGCTCCTAAGCATATTTTTCCTTTCAAACATTTTCTTGACTAGTATGCTCCTTTGTTGTATTTGATTATGATATATTTTACATGTGAAGGGAGATTTTCCAAATTATACAGGTATCATGTCAGGTTGTTAATGCACTTCACTTCTACAAAAACAATTAATTTTTGCAATTTTCTGTTCAGAAGCTTGGTGAAGATGACTAAAAATATTTGGACCATGGGAAAGGCTCATATCACCAATTTGTTTCACCATAGTTTGATTAAAATTGTGGTTGTGCATCAACTTTCAGCAAAGAAAGTCACCTGGGAAACTTTCTTGGAGAAACTGAAAACTGTTCCTATCATTAGTCCCATTGTTTCTCTTAGTGAAACAACACCATCATGGTCAATGCCAGCACAACCAATGGAGGTTGGCTCTTCAAGAAAACATGTTGAGTTTTCAAAGGCACCTAGGCCTGAGGTGACCAAGACATATCAGAGAGAGAAGAGGCTTGTGTTTTCTCCACACATAGTGGAAGGTTCCAAACCTACATCAGCAGGACAGGGATCACCATCACAGCCTAAGGAATCCTTGCAGGATAAGGGGCCATCACATCTTGGCACTGATGTGATATAACTAAAGGGAAATGATGAATTTACACCATAAAATCACATCATGATGGAAAAAGATGTTGAAATCAAAGAGCTAAAAGATAAGTTGTCAAAAGCTAAGTTTGTCATTTCATTTTTAGAGCAAGAAAATGAGTAGTTAAAGGTAAATCAACTTCTTTTAGGAAAAAAAAAAGGGATGCCAAGATCAAAGAAATAATCCAAATAGATGATCAAGAGGAACATGAAATTCATGTGGCAAGGAAAAGACCAAGAACTAGGGGTCTTTTCAAAGCACTATAACAACAAAAGGAGGAGTCCCCATCCAAAGAGTCAGTATCATTACATGTCCAAATTATGGAAGATTTTGACAACAACAGGGAATATTGGCTTGGAAGGATAAATGGCCAACTGGAGAAGCTGCTCAAAAGGGAAAATAGAGACAACAAGTTTAGGAGACACATGGCTATTCACTACCACACAGAGAATCAGGTTGCAAAAATCAAAATTAGGCAATTAAAAAGGAAACTGCAAGAAGTCCAAGACAAGAAAAGAGAGTTAAGAAAAAGGGTTCAAGGAGTGAAATTGGTGGCTGAAACATCCTTGGATGTTTATCCTATCATCCATAGAAGTCAAGGGACAAATTTTGAAATTTTTGTAGCATTTTTAAAATTTTTGGAATTTTGCAAAAAATGACACACAGAAGCGCTGCGCAGAGGCGCGACCCTTTCTCCCAGGGCATCAAAATCAATTTTTTTCTACTGGATGGATGAATATTAATGATTACATGCAAAATGTGAACTTGGTTTTTCATGATAGCTTCTAATTTTGATGAAAAACTAAAAAAACCTCACCTTTTTCATACTTCTGCCACAAATTTTCACCAGGTGCGACGTTTCTGAGTGAGGTGGAAAAATCAGTTTTTGGAGGCCTTCCCATGGGGGTTTTCTTGATTTTTATGGCTCATTGGAAAGTAGACACGTGGGACTAATTAACCTATTTTTCATAATTCAAAATGGACTCCTAAAAGTTGGCCAAAAACATCACTAAACCGGTGTGGCGCTTCTGCTAAAAATGTTGTTTTTCTGCAGGCTAGTGTGACCCATCTGGCATGGAAAATTTTTGAGAAATTATCAAGAAAATATGGTAGAAAAATCAAGATTTTGTGATCTATTAAGTATATTTTGGGCTTCTTAGTTGGTTTTTGCCTCTCTTTATGAGGAAATTTGTAATTAATGAGTGAGATATGCTCTCCTAAAATCTTGTCTAAATTGTGGACATTGTTTCAACCATCCTAGCCTTTAGGTGATGATTCATCAAATGCATTTATGATGGGTTTTGAATATAATTTCGACCTGATGAGGTGTCATATTTTGTATTTTCCATATATACACTTGATTAAGTCATTAGAAGGGTTGGACATGTGAGAGTGATAGTTGGGAAGCTAGTGTTATGGTTAATGTTCCTTGTTTTTCTATCTTTTCTTATGTGAATATTTAGTATTCCATATTCCTTGCTTCCGATGCTAGATCTCTAAAAATATCAAACAAAATTCATTGGATTTAATGCTTTGTTTTATCTAAGTTTTAGCAGCTTTGTGTTTATTTTCCAGTCAGTGAATTCATATATTATGCTCACTAATTCATTTATCTTCAGTTCCTTCATCCTTACACTACAACGATATGATTTTGGGACATTATTTATATCTACCTTGCCCCTTTTGAAATTTTTGCAACTGATCCCTCAAATTTATTTTCCTAGCTCTAGGATTTCATCTTTTAGTACAGCAAAACCTATAATTTCAAAACCATAATTAATCTAAAATATCTAGCCTAAAATCATTTTGCATTCCAGTTTAGATTATTAAGTGTTACCTTAGAGAGAACCCTCTCTGGTTTGGTAGGGCTAGATACCAAACCAAAAGCTTGGTCTATGGTTACCTATGTTGGTCTCCTTCTCAACCTTGGGAGTACTGGTGGAGTGATAACGCATACCAATTCCAATAACATAACATACCATACCAATACCAACCATACCATACCAATATCGTACCATTGCATACCAATACCAATACAATTTCATACCAATACCAATACAATTGCATACCATTGCACGGCAATAGTATGCATTGGCAATGATATGCATACCAATACCATACCAATATCAATACCATACTATACCATATCAATACCAATACCAACATGATACCATACCAATACCAATACCGATACCATACCATACAATGCCATACCAATAGCAATACCATACCATACCAATACCATTTCATATCATTGCATGACAATGGTATACATTGGAAATGATATGCATACCAATACCAATACCATACCATACCATACAAATACCAATACCGATACCATACTAATACCATTGGCAATGATATGCATTGGGAATGGTATGCATTGGCATTTATATGCATACTAATACCATACCAATTCCATACCAATACCAATACCAATACCATACCACACCATACCAATACCAATACCATACCATTGAATACCAATACCAACACCATACCAACACCATACCATTTCATACCAATACTAATACCATTGCATACAATTGCATGGAAATGGTATGCATACCAATACCATTGCCAATACCATACCATACCATACCAATAATATTGCCAATACCATACCATTGCATACCACAATGGTATGCATTGGTAATGATATGCATACCAATACAATACCATACCATACCAATACCAATACCAGTACTAATACCATAGCCAAAAATGCTCGACAGAGTGTTCCTGAAAATCGACCTCATCTTCAGAAATTGCACTATGCTTCATTGACCAAAACCCTAGTGCTGGAGATACTCCAACAAATGGTTTTTCGGTTGACAGAATGATAGCTTAGGGGCCCCACTAGATGAAAATCGGTGATGTTAATCCAATGTAACTGACGGTTCGTGCATCTGAATCCCGGTTTGAGTTTTATCTCGAATTGCAACTCGCCTCCTCAAGTCATTTAGGGACATGTGGTCAATTTGGTCCAAGGGCATAAAATCCAAACCAAGTAGCATAACGGACTTTCGTAAGCTCCCACAAGTATGTTTGGCCAAGGCCCACATGACTACACTAGCCAAAAAGACCCGACACAATGTTCTTGAAAATCGACCTCCTCTTCAGAAATTGCACTATGTCTCATTGACCAATACCAATACCATACCAATGCCTCATTAACCAATACCAATACCAATACCAATACCAATACAATACCATACCAATACCAATACAATACCATACCATACCAATACCAATACCAATACTAATACCATAGCCAAAAACGCCCGACAAAGTATTCCTAAAAATCGACCTCATCTTCAGAAATTGCACTATGCTTCATTGACCAAAACCCTAGTGCCAGAGATACTCCAACAAATGGTTTTTCGGTTGACGGAATGATAGCTTAGGGGCCCCACTAGATGAAAACTGGTGTTGTTAATCCAATGCAACTGACGGTTCGTGCATCTGAGTCTCGGTTTGAGTTTTATCGTGAATTGCAACTCGCCTCCTCAAGACATTTAGGGACATGTGGTCAATTTGGTCCAGGGGCATAAAATCCAAAACGAGTAGCATAACGGACTTCCGTAAGCTCCCACAAGTATGTTTGGCCAAGGCCCACATGACTACACTAGCCAAAAAGACCCAACACAATGTTCTTGAAAATCGACCTCCTCTTCAGAAATTGCACTATGCCTCATTGACCAAAACCCTACTGTTGGAGATACTCCAACAAATTCTTTTTCGGTCAACATAATGATAACGTAAGAGCCCTAACAGCTGAAACCTGGTGCTTTGGATCCAATGACACTGATGGTATGTGCAACTGAGTCCTGGTTTGAGTTTTATTGATAGTTGCAACTCGCCTCCTCAAGCCATTCAAGGACATGTGGCCAATTTGGTTTGGGGGCATAAAATCCAAACCGAGCAACATAATGGAGTTACGTAAGCTCCCGCAACTATGTTTGGCCAAGGCCCATGCGACTACACTAGCAAAAAACTCCTAGGAAAGTGTTCTTGAAAATCGACCTTATCTTTAGAAATTGCATTATGCCTCATTGACCAAAACCCTAGCGCCGGAGATACTCCAACAAATGGTTTTTCGGTCAACATAATGATAGCTTAGGGGCCCCACTAGTTGAAACCCAATGCACTTAATCCAATGCAACTGACGGTTTCTACATCTGAGTCCCAGTTTGATTTTTATCATGAGTTGCAACTCGCCTCCTCAAGCCATTTAGGGACATGTGGTCAATTTGGTCTGGGGGCATAAAATCCAAATCGAGTAGCATAACGAACTTTCGTAAGCTTCCGCAAGTCTAATTGCAAAAGGCCCATGTGAATACACTAGCCAAAAAGACCCGACACGGTGTTCTTTAAAATCTACCTCCTCTTCAGAAATTGCACTATGCCTCATTGACCAAAATCCTAGTGTTGGAGACACTCCAACAAATACTTTTTCGGTCGATGGAATGATAGTGTAGGAGCCCCAATAGATGAAACCCAGTTCTCAAGATCCAATGCAACTGATGGTTCGTGCATTCGAGACCCGGTTTGATTTTTATCGATAGTTGCAACTCGCCTCCTCAAGCCATTCAAGGACATGTGGCCAATTTGGTCTGGGGGTATAAAATCCAAATCGAGCAGAATAATGGAGTTTCATAAGCTCCCACATGTCTGTTTGGCCAAGGACCATGTGACTACACTAGAAAAAAATGCTCGATAGCGTGTTCTTGAAAATCGACCTCACCTTCAGAAATTGCACTATGCGTCATTGACCAAAATCCAAGTGCCAGAGATACTCCAACAAATGGTTTTTTTATCGATGGAATAATAGCGTAGGGGCCCCACTAGCTAAAAATCAGTGCTCTTAATCCAATGCAACTGACAGTTCATGCATCTGAGTCTCGGTTTTAGTTTTATCACAAGTTTCAACTCGCCTCCTCAAGCCATTTAGGGACATTTGGTCAATTTGATCTGGGGGATAAAATCCAAACCGAGTAGCATAACAGACTTCTGTAAGCTCCTGCAAGTCAATTTGGTCAAGGCCCATATGACTATTCTAGCCAAAAACACCCGACACAGTGTTCTTTAAAATTGACCTCCTCTTCAGAAATTGCACTATGCCTCATTGACCAAAACCCTAGTGTTGGAGATACTCCAACAAATGGTTTTTCGAGCAAGAGAATGATAATGTAGGAGCCCCAATAGTTGAAACCCGATGCTCTGGATCCAATGCAACTGACGGTTCATGCATCTGAGTCCCTTTTTGAGTTTTATCGATAGTTTCAACTCAACTCCTCAAGCCATTCAAGGACATGTGGCCAATTTGGTCTGAGGGAATAAAATCCAAACTGAGCAGCATAATGGAGTTTCGTAAGCTCCCACAAGTCTGTTTGGCCAAGGCCCATGCGACTACACTAGAAAAGAGCACCTGACAGAGTGTTCTTGAAAATTGACCTCATCTTCAGAAATTGCACTATGCCTCATTAACCAAAACCCTAATGCCGAAGATACTCCAACAAATGGTTTTTCGCTTGACAGAATGATAGCGTAGGGGGGCCACTAGTTGAAACCTAGTTCTCTTACTCCAATGCAACTGACGGTTCGTGCATCTGAGTTCCAGTTTGAGTTTTATCGCGAGTTGTAACTCGCCTCCTAAATCCATTTAGGGACATGTGGTCAATTTGGTTCGGGGGCGTAAAATACAAACCAAGTAGCATAACAGACTTCCATAAGCTTCTGCAAGTCTATTTGGCCAAGGCCCACGTGACTACACTAGCCAAAAATACCTGACACAGTGTTCTTGAAAATCAACCTCCTCTTCAGAAATTGCACTATGCCTCATTGACCAAAAAACTAGTGTTGGAGATACTCCAAAAAATTGTTTTCGGTCGACAAAATGATAGCGTAGGAGCCCCAATAGTTGAAACTAGGTGCTCTAGATCCAATTCAACTGATGCTTCATGCATCCGAGTCCTAGTTTGATTTTTATCGATAGTTGCAACTCACCTCCTCAAGCCATTGAAGGACACGTGGCCAATTTGGTCTGTGGGCATAAAATCCAAACCGAGCAACATAACAGAGTTATGTAAGCTCCCACAAGTTTGTTTGGACAAGGACCATGCAACTGCACTAGCCAAAAACTTCAGCATATTGTTCTTGAAAATTGACCTCATCTTCAGAAATTGCACTATGCCTCATTAACCAAAACCCTAATGTCATATATACTCCAACAAATGGTTTTTCTGTTGACGGAATGATAGCATAGGGGCCCAACTAGCTGAAACTCGATGCTTTGAATCCAATGCAACTGACAGTTTGTGCATCCAGGCCCTGATTTGAGTTTTATCAAGAGTTGCAACTCGCCTCCTCAAACCATTCAGGGATATGTGGCCAATTTGGTCTGAGGGCATAAAATCCAAACTAAGTAGCATAATGGACTTCCAATACCAATACCAATACCATATCAATACGAATATGAATACCATACCAATACCAATACCGTACTATACCATACCAATACCAAAACCATACCCTACCATAGATAATTGCACCTAAAAAGAAGGTTTAAGTCAATAGGGGTGATAAAAATTGCTACAGTTTTGTTAATCCAACCATGGATAACTAAATGATGCAAAGGTACCAAAATATCAATACGTAGTTCAAATCCACGCATCTATGAAACATCAATTCAAAAATATTATTATATTTATAAAGAGTAATTAAAATCATGGAAGTGTTTGTATCCTCAAAACATTAAACAAGAATCCATGTGGCTATAAAATCAATGATCATAAGAGTGGTCCAATGTATCATTGTAATGTGTGATACGTGGTGCTAGTAGGCAAGAATCAAATATATTTCTAGAGGAGATGGATTCTAAGGGCATGCTAGTGGAGTGGGTAGCTTAGGTAGGAAGTCAATAGGAGAACTAAAGTGGAGAATACCAATACCATACCAATATCAATAGCATAGCATACCATACCAATACCAATAACAATACCATACTATACCATACCATACAATACCATACAATACTATACCATACAAATATCAATGCCATACTATACCATACCAATTCCAATACCAATACCATACCATACTAATACCAATACCATACCATTGCATACCAATACCAATGCCAATACAATTGCATACCAATGCATGAAAATGGTATGCATTGGCAATGATATGCATGCCAATACAATACCAATACCAATACCAATACCAATACCAGTACCATACCATACCATACCATACCATACCAATACCAATACCAATACCAATACCAATATGCATTGCCAATACCAATACCAATACCAGTATGCATTACCAATACCAATACCAATATGCATTGCCAATACCCTTATGCATTGCCAATACCAATACCATTGCGTACCAATACCATACCAATATCAATGCCATACTATACCATACCATACCATACCATACCAATACCAATACCATACCATACCATACATAATTGCACCTAAAAAGAAGGTTGAAGTCAATAGGGGTGATAAAAATTGCTATATCTTTGCTACATTTTTGCTAAGCCAACCATGGATAACTAAATGATGCAAAGGTATGAAAATATCAATATCTAGTTCAAATCCACGCATCTATGAAACATCAATTCAAAAATCTTATTAGATTTATCAAGAGTAATTAAAATCATGGAAGTGTTTGTATCCTCAAAATATTAAACAAGGATCCATGTGGTTGAAAAATCAATGATCATAAGAGTGGTCCAAGGTGTCAATGTCAAGTGTGATATGTGGTGTTAGTAGGCAAGAATCAAAGATATTTCTAGAGGAGATGGAGTCTAAGGGCATGCTAGTGAAGTGGGTAGCTTAGGTAGGAAGTCAATAGGAGAACTAAAGTGGAGGTTATCCCAAGGACCATTAAAATAAGGTAGAGCATCAAATAATTTTTCATCATCATCAAAATTCATGGTTAATGAGGAAAGAGCACTTTAACACATGGGAAAAGAGAGTGGATTGGTGGCTCCCAAGTGTGAAGCTACAATATCAATTTCCAAGTCTAAGTTGTTCAAAGGATTCAAAGACTCATACTCTATCAGTGGAGGTTGTGCAAATGGTAGTAGTGGTCACATAAGGAATTTTTTATTTAGATCACGATCCAACCAAACCATAGGGATAGATAGTGAATGAGCTACTAAAGGTGAGACATTGTCTTGAGTAATGTTGTAGTTGAGAACTACATGTGATTGGATCAATGGTGGATCACCGTTTAGGCCCAAAATGGACACGTTTTGACCAGATTTAGGCGCAATCCCTGACGTTTTTTGCACCCACTAAGGTGCCCATAGTTGATTACATTAAGGAGATAAATCGGCACTAAACTAGGCATAGTTGGCGCCCAATTTAGTGCCAACTGATATGTAGAAATTTTAGAAAATGAAAATACCCATGGGCAAGGGGACGAATATGCCCATTGATATGTAAAACCTAAAAAACACATATATCCATGGGAAAGGGAACGAATTTGAAATTTTGGAGGGGAAGAATTACAAAAACACGAATTGGGAGTTTTCTATGGAGAATGGAGAAAGATCATGACTTGCCCAACTGAATTGCCTTCTACATTTCGACTCCATCATGATTTGAGTGTTTTCTAAGGAAAATGGAGATAGAGCGTGATAGTTCAAGTGAATTTCTTGCTGCATTTCAACTCCAACACATTTTGGGTGTTTCTTAGGGAAACTCCAACATGATTTGGGTGTTTCTTAGGGTGAGAGGAGATAGTCTGCGACCAAACCAACTCAATTTCAAACTGCAATTGGACTCCAGCATGATTTGGGTGTTTCCTAGGGCAAAGGGAGACTAGGTGTGAGCATACCAACTAATTTTCAAACTAGATTTGGACTCCAACACAATTTAGGTGTTTCCTAGGGCGAACGGAGATAGGGTAAGACCAAAGCACGATTTGGGGGTTTTCTAACAAGGAACTGAGATTTTCAGGTAAAAAAATGATCAAATTCCACAATTCAACCTCTTTACATATAAATTTCCTCATATTTTATGGTCTATCTGAGTTTGACATTTTCTTATCCTTGTTAGAATAGGAACAAAAAAAGACCAGGAAGAAGAGAGAAGAAATAAGCACCTTCAAAAATTGTCACAAAGTCTACTTGCCCAAATCCTGATAGAAAGGATTTTCCCTAGCTTGCTTAAAATGTCGAGTAGAGGGAAGGAAACAAATTCTATCCATAATGAGGTAAGTCCTTCTTAATTTATAGATTTTTAATTGTCTCATTTTTTTTATTTTTTATTTTTATTGAAAATTTTAACACAAAAAATTATTTTATATATCTAGGGACATAAGATTGACCAGCAGAAAGATGCATTGGCTTCGATATTAGGGATAGAGGCCATAAAGAAACTTGATGGTGTAGCTTGAAAACGCTTGCAAAATACATAGGAAAACGATCCACTAAGACCCCTGAGACATTGCAAGCAAATCAACCCTTTGAAAGGGAATCAATTGATTCCCCAACCACTCTTGGATCAAGTAGAAAATCAAGGAGGAAATCATATACGATGACCTATAAGAATATGGAATAGAGAGCAGAGACCTCCAATATCAAAGCCACTCCTGGGACCCAAACTTTGTCCACCATGCCATGTTTGGAACTTGCATTGGGAACTATGATACAAGGATAGAACTTGCATTGGGAACTAAGATATGACATGGTTTCAGGCGAAATAAGAATGTCATATGTCGGGAAGGTTTTTGTGAACAAGTTGAAGTAATCATGCCTTCAACGGTTCAAAGACCATCTCCATTTTCCGTTCTCGAAGATACCAATGCACCTACATAAAGTCGTAATTCATGACATGGAGTCTGGATTTGGCATTGGTTGGTAAGTAAAAAAGGTGAAAAGACAAATGCCTCATAATTGCAAGAGATTTAGGTGCAATCAAACAAAGAAGATAAAAAACATCTCGCTTGATCTAAGGCTAAAAAAAAGGCCAATTGATGTCAATACAAAAGTATGGAAAGAACTTGTAAAATCATATGAGAAGTCAGATGCACAGAGGAAGTATGATGAGGAGAGTATCCAGGTATTTCAATTTTCTCATAATATTATATCAAATTTCTTAAACAATTTTTATATTTTATTTGTGCATAGTTCAATTGACTTAATTTATGTTTCAGGACAAAGCCTCCAAAGCTAAATGTGCAAAAATCCAAGCCATGCATCATAGTGGCCAAAAGGGTTTACAAGCCTTGATCTGCACAAGTATATTTATTATGTGAAATGTTTTTTTTTTATTATTATTATTTCCTAGAAAAAGCAAATGATTACATATTTATTAGTTTAACTAGTCCATGTGCTATGTTTTGATAGGAGGACAATATGGTCGGCATCCAACTCATTTTGAAAAAGAAATGTTACAAAATAAAAAGTGGACCGACTTTGTAATATGGATAGAGAACGAGGTATCAATAGTAATGAAGGATCCCTTGCCTTGTTTTTTCCCTAGTTTTTGTCAATGGATCCCCGTTTGGGCATCCTTTTCCTTTATTTCCTTTGAATATTATGAACTTCTGGAATGTTCCTTGCAATTTATGGAGTTTGGAAATACTAGCCCTTGTTTTGTGGCTCTTGATAACAAACATAGTTTGCCTAGAAGGGCTTTGCCCCTTTTGTTTAATTTATTTATATTTTCCTACTATTTGGATAAGTTTGATTCTCATCCAACGTCATTCATAGGGCCTTCTTTCCCTTGGACCTTCTCTAACATAGTTGTTTTTCACTAATAGATGGGTGATAACTTCATCATCCATCTTACAAAGTGAACACATTCCAGGCCCTTGGTTACTTCTCCTATGCAAATAATCTCAAATAAGTAACTTGTCTCTCAACACTAGCCACATTTAAACATGTGTCTTCATAGGAGCTCTAATATTTCAATGGGGATTCCACCAAAATGATTTTGTCTTGTTCTGTATTACATAAAATAGTATTGTACCATATATTTGCAATCTATTATCTTAGAATAAGATTTTTGGACCAAACCAAACTATATTTCTCATCCCTAATCCTTACATGAATATGAGATAAAGTTCCACATAACATTGCCATTGTGCTAAATTCTCTCTTGCAAATCCCAAGAATACCAATACCAATAACATACCAATACCATACCATACCATACTGTTTGCACCCAATTCATCATTTGGTGAGCAAATAAAGGGTGCTTACATGCCCAGTTGGGTCTTGCTAGGCATGACAATTGTAGAGGAAAGAGTTAGAAAAAGAAACAACAAAACTATAAACAAGAAATAAATTAAAACAAACTAAAACTATGAGCATATGGAAAAGAAAATAACAAACACAATAGACCAATATCACCAATGTTTTTAGGCTAATCAATTGATGAAATCCAAAGCACAATGAAGAAAGGGGACTTGGTGTTATAGGATAAATTCATGAGTGCGGACACAGACCAATCTCCCCAGATCCACCTGGATCTGGAACAAAACGTGACAGAATACACCGCTTTCCCTAGATCTAACTATTAAATTAAATTGGAAGTGAGAAGAAGATATGTACCTTATAATCGCTTCCTTGGTCTCTGTTGTTCCTTGCTTCGCTCCAGCGCTCTTGTGCGGTCAAGATCAAAACAGCACAAACCAACCAAAGTGAAAGCAAATAATATATCCAATAGCTAATCTATACATATGATCAAGGAATTATGTAATAAAGTAGATCTCACTTTATGGGAAAGAAACATATTACTGTATCATATTAATTGTGAAAGAGAGATTACAACCATTGCCTTGATGTCGTAAGGTCCCTTCCAACTGTCCTTCGTTCCCCACACACTTCTTGCTCCAAAGATTCTGAAACCATAGATCTGATAGCTACTCACAATCTATCTTGACAAAGCAAATCT
>ML795566.1:241319-271477 GCA_009831015.1 Picea engelmannii | reverse complement strand
TGATCATAGGGATGACGAAAATAATGTGTAACAGAGAGCCCCCCAAAGTATGAAGTTAGAACAGAGTGATAGCTGAAATACTTTGTCGAGTGTGTGTAGGGAACAAGGAACAGTCGGTCGGAAACCTGTCAACAAACAAGGAAGTACAGTACAATAATATATCATCATTGAGGTAGGCATTCCCATACTCAGAATACAAATGACTCAAAGCATAAATGCTGACATGCAAATATCCATGTCAAGTAAGACAGGTCATGGCCATCAAACATACACTGTGGATCCATGCCAATATGACTCAAATCTGAACATAGCCACCAAAAATACATTGTGGATCTATGTGTTAAAGACTCAAATTTGAACATAGCCACCAGACATACAATGTGGATCTATGCAACAGTACACTGAATATACTCCAATGCAACTTGGATCTATCAGAAAATACCCAGGGTCTTCATCTCCACCACTCTATAGTACGAATCTAACCATGTGATTACATGTGTCGAAGTCGAACATGGTAGAAACCACTTGATTACCAGTCAATAGTGTATACCGTTAACAAGTGTGAGGGAAATCACCATTAATGTCAATGAATCCCAAGGTACTCTAGTACAATCCAACGAATGTGAATAAATGAGTTGAAGTCGAACACTCGACGGAATCTCCCGATCAGGGGTCAGTAATGAAAACCCACTATTGAAAGCGAGGAAACTTGCCATTGAGGCATGCAAGTTCCTTTTATAAGCTGAAGAAGATAAGGTGAGGAGGTTAGGATGACCCCACTAAATCATGAAAGCGAGTAAGATCCAAACCATTCGGATTCCACCTCACCAAAGAAGCTTCCCCTTCTAGAAGATTCGAGAAATCGCTCATTTTTCCCACGTGCTGGAATGTTCACACCCTAGCTATATAGCAACCTGCGAACTATTCGCACCCTGGCTATAGTGCAACCTGCGAGAATTGGTCATTCTCGCACCCTGCCTATATAGCAACCTGCGAACATCCCTTTTTATAAGGTTTTTACATAGGAAAATGCAACTTCTTCTCTCAGGAAAATTTCTTCTGCCTTCTCTCTTTAGGAACTCAGGCCACTGTGACCCTTCTGAAGGCAACATATAGGTTTACATCATTAATGATCATAGGGATGACAAAAATAATGTGGAACACTTGGGTCCCTTCTTTCTCCAATGGAAGGCTCTTGAGGCCCTCACAAACTTGCTCTCCTTACAATGAGAAAATGAGAATGATGGTGAAAGAACTCCTAGCTCATCCACTCAAGAGAGAGGTGGATAGCTCAATGAAATGGTGCTAATGTGTTATTGCCAAGGAGTGAGTCCTTAAAACAATCTAAGCAGCATAACATTACATGAAATTCCTTGAGAAAATGATGTTTCTTCATGGCTTTTTATAGCATGGCATTGGGTGATTATGTAACTCCTTTGAGGTGTGAAAAGGGGCTCTTTAGGGCTTAATTAGGTCTTTGACCAGCCTACCATGCGGATTCAGCTCAGATTTGATGTCAAATCGGCTTGGGAGCTGATCCATTAGTGGTTGGGAGGCCGACCAATTTCAATAAATGCGTCGTTTAGCAGGTGCGCGGGTTTTTGCACCAACAGGCGCGCATCGTGTGCGTATGCACGCATAGTACGTTGTTGTTCCGCGCATATGTGCGCGCACCCAGATTCTGTAAAGCGCCCTTCAATTTTTGGTTACTTTGTATAGTTTTTGACCCTTTTGCAATGATGTGGAATTAATCCTGTGCCATGAATGACTTCATTCCTGTTTTGAAGATGTGGAGTTCTTGTCGCCATGTGCGGACGAAATTTCAGTGATAACACATACCACACCAATACCATATGAATACAATACCATACTATACCATACCAATACCATACCATTGCATACCAATAGCAATACCAATTCCAATACCATACCAATATTGTACCATTGCATACCATTTCATGGTAATGGTATGCATTGGCAATGATATGCATACCAATGTCATACCAATACCAATACCATACCAATATCAATACCATACTACACCATACCAATACCATACCATACCATACTAATATCAATACCATACTATACCATACCAACACCAATACCAATACCATACCATACCATACCATACCAATAGCAATACCATACTATACCATGCCATACCAATACCAATACCATACCAATCCATACCATTGCGTACCAATACCAATACCAATACCATTGCATGGCAATGGCATGCATTGGAAATGATATGCATACCAATACCATTGCATACCAATACCAATACCTTTGCATACCATGGCATGACAAAGGTATTCATTGGCAATGATGTGCATACCAATGCCAAACCAATACCAATACCATACCAATATCAATACTATACTATACCATAAAAATACCAATACCATACCATACCATACCAATACCAATACCAATACCATACTAATATCAATACCATACTATACCATACCAATACCAATACCATACCATAACATACCAATACCAATACCAATACCATACCAATAGCAATACCATACCATGCCATATCAATACCAATACCAATCCCATACCATACCAATACCAATACCATACCATTGCATGCCAATACCAATACCATTGCATGGAAATGGTCTGAATTGGCAATGATATGCATACCAATACCAATATCAATACCAATACCAATACCATACCAACACCAATATTAATACCATACCAATACCAAAACATACGAATACTATACCATACCAATACAAATACCATTTCATACCAATACCATACCAATACCAATACCATTTCATACCAATACCATACCAATACCAATACCATACCATACCAATACTAATACCAATACCATAGCAATAGAAATACCAATACCATACCATACCAATACCATACTAATACTATACCAATACCAATACCAATACCAAAACCAATACCAATATGCATTGCCAATACCCTTATGCCTTTCCAATACCAATACCAATACCATTGTCAATATCATTTCATACCAATACAACCAATACCATTGCATACCAATACCAATACCATACCATACCATACTAATACCAATACCATACCATACCAATACCATACTAATACAATACCATACCATACCATACCAATACCATACCATTGAATACCAATAACAATACCAATACCACTACCATACCAATATCATACAATTGTGTACCAATACCAATACCATTTCATACCATTGCACGACAATGGTATGCATTGGCAATGATATGCATACCAATACCATACCAAAACCAATACCAATATGCATTTCCAATACCCTTATGCCTTGCCAATACCAATACCAATACCAATACCATTGCCCATACCATTGCATACCAATAAAACCAATACCAATACCAATACCATACATGTACCATACCATACCATACCATACCAATAACATACCAATACCAATACCATACATGTACCATACCATACCATACCTACCATACCAATAACATACCAATACCAATACCATACCATTGAATACGAATAACAATACCAATACCACAACCATACCAATACCATACCATTGTGTAACAATACCAATACCATTGCATGACAATAGTATGCATTGGCAATGATATGCATACCAATACCATACCAATATCATACCAAAACCAATACCAATATGCATTGCCAATACCCTTATGCCTTGCCAATACCAATACCATTGCATACCAATATGGCCAATACCATTTCATACCAATACCAATACCATACCATACCATACCAATACCATACCAATACCAATACCAATACCGATACGATACCAGACCATACCATACCAATATCACACTAGTACAATACCATACCATACCATATCAATAACATACCAATACCAATACCATACCATTGCATACCAATAACAATACCAATACCATACCAATACCGTACCATTGCATACCAATACCAATACCATTGCATGGCAATGGTATGCATTGGAAATGATATGCATACCAATACCATACCAATACCAATACCGAAACCAATACCAGTATGCATTGCCAATACCCTTATGCCTTGCCAATATCAATACCAATACCATTGCATACCAATACGACCAATACCATTGCATGTCAATACCAATACCAATACCATTACATACCAATAAAAATACCAATACAATTGCCAATACCATACCAATACCAATACCATTGCCAATATGATCCAGGATATTTTCGTCAAGTGACTTATTAAAGAATTGTATTAAATAAGCATAAACAAAAGTACACCATAAAGAAGGAAAAGCTCAAAAGGAAAGACATAGAATCATGTAATATGAACGCAAATAACTTGATAACGAAGTTCATCCCTAGTGGACTACGTCTCTGGGTCCTTCTCTCAAATGGGTAGGTCTTTTTATTAACTCCACAAAAGAATTGGGCAAAATACATAAGTATACCTCATTCTGGATTTAAGCTACAAAAGATTTGCTTAGATCAGAAAACTAACACCACCACTGCATTTGTGGCGTTGTTTTACCTAAAAATGACTGTCTCCACACCTCGATCCGAGTCAGACACTTTTTGGCCCAAGAGGCACCTCTGCCTTGGTTTGCATGCCACTGCTCCTGCAATAAATGACTACAGATCTCAAACTGCGTGCCAAAATCTCAAAAATCGCACCCAAGTCCATACATATCCATATGGGCATGCTTGGTCTCACCTCTCGTGCTCTTGTGTTCTGCCCCGAAATACTGAACGAGGGCCCTTCTTATACAATTTTTCGATGGTTATGCAATAATGAGGTCGTTAGCCTAATCAGTGGGCATATACTATTATAAGACTTTGGTTAGAGGAGGTCCCAGGGTCGAACCTGCGGGCCTCCCCTCTTTTTGGTGTGTTGTTATAATAGGATGGAGGAGATTCGGGTGCGCGCTCTAAACATAGTGGAGGTTTCTATAATGGAAAAACCATTGCTATTTTTGGCAGACGGTTGGAATGGTGGATGGTCACGTGGTTTAGTATGGTGCCAACACATATAACTAGGGGCTGGGTCGAAGGCTCGCCCATATAAAGTTTCAAGGTTAAATAATATTCGCACCATAATACTAACAAGCAACATATGATGGTGTATTAGTAGCGCGGAGTTGTGGGGCCTTTGGGCTAACGGAGGTCACGAGTTTGACTCTGGTGGAGTCATAAAACTCTTACACACCAACCATTGGAGGGGTGCCATGTGGCAGCCCATGACTCGGCCACGTGGCACCATATAATTTGTCCACAAAACTGACACGTGTCATCACTTGATTTTCCCACGTGTCTGCCATCATTTTTCCACATCATCCCATGTCAACTAAGTTGTATGTACGTGCCACATGTCACCCTTGCAATGGTGCCACGTTTCACTTTGACTTTTTGACTTTTGAACAAGTTTGGTTGAACTTTGACCACTTATAACTTTTGATCCGTAACTCTTTTTGACGAGCCGTTTGCACCGTTAGAAAGCTTGTGACGTGATATTCATGATAATTCCCTTTTAATGGAGTTTTGGGAACTTTGATTTTTTTCCCTTTTGTTGTCTGCTGAAGCCATTCTAAGTGTCCTGAGTTGCTTATGTGCATTCTGAGTTGTTCTTAGCCTTCTTTGGATCCTTTTTGGATCACACTTTCCGACTGAGAACTTTTTGGGCCACCAAAAACTTTCATTAATCAACTGGTAAGTGAGGGAAAATTCCTCACTTTATCCTTCTGAATCCACTTTGTCTTGCTTGGATGTGTGCCCTTTAATCCTACTCGATGATAATCAACATCAACCCTGCATGAAGTCCTTGTCCTTCTATCCAGGATGATATATTCCTGTAACTCATCCAAGTACTTAGGTGAAAACTCATCAACTGATGGTATTGAAACTTCCTCATCCCGATCCATGATCATGGGAGGCTCAAAAAGTTTCAAGTTCTCTATGTTCACAATGGAGTAAAGCTGCATATAAGGTGGAAGATCTAAACGAAAAGAATTAGTGTCGCTTTTCTCCAAGGTAGTGAAGGGTCCATATCAAATAGGCTTGAGTTTCTTGCCTTCACCCTTCAATCATTCCTTGCTGATGTGAAGCCATACTCCGTCTCCAACCTGGAACTGATGATCAACCCTATTCTTGTCATGTCAAGATTTATACTGTGCTTGATTCTTCTCTAGTTGTTCCCTGATTGCCTGGTGTATCTGTTGGATCCTCTGGATGAACTTGTGGCCTCTATCCTCTGATCATTCTTCATTCACATCGACATCTCTCCCATACATCAAGTCCAAAGGAACCTTTGGTAGGTACCCAAAACACGTCTCAAAAGGTGAACTCTGAGTGGATTAATGGAAAGCTCGATTATAAGCATGTTGTACATAAGGTATCTATTCATCCCATAACTTAGGATGCTTGCTGCAGTATCCTCAAAGCAAAAGTAAAACTATTATGTTTACCACCTATGTCTGTCTATCGGTCTGTGGATAAAAAGAAATGTTCTTCTTCAATTTGGTGTCCATCATTCTCCACAAGCTAGTCCAAAAATATCCAAGGAATCGAGTATCACGATTTGAGACAATGGACATGGGTAACCCAAAGTGAACCCAAACATGTTGAAAAAATAGATTAACAATCTGCTCAACAGTGATCTGCTTTTTACATGGCATCAAGATACACATCTTGCTGAAACTATCCACTACAACATACAAATAGTCATGACCCCCTTTGGTCATTGATAAACCCCCTCAAAAATCCATGGAAATGATTTCCCATGGATGGGATGGAATAGGAAGTGGTGAGTGTAGCCCCAATTTTCTATTAGTGGGCTTACAAGTAGAACACATCACACACCCCTTTACATATTTAGTTACAATTTCTTTCATTTGAGGCCAATAACAAAACCTCTGCAAATGAGCCATAGTTTTTCCTACTCCAAAATTCCCAGACACAAGAGAAGTATGAGCTTATCGTATCACATGGACTCGTTCACTGGTAGAAATACATAGTTTCCCAAGATGATAGAGTAATTTTCCCCACAGACAATAGTTATCTACCTGTGCACCATGGGTTAGCTTCTCATATACTTCTTTAAAATCTTCATCGATGGCATATTGTTCTACATAGATATCATGAGATAAAGAAGTATTCTTCAAAATAATAGAATCAACAATAGGAGGTCTAGAAAGAATATCGGCTACCTTGTTACTTGTACCCTTCTTGTACTTGATTACCAAATGAAAGTGTTGCAGAAAACCCATCCATCTATAGTGTCGAGATTGTTGCAGTTTGGTCTATGCTTTACAATACTATAAGGGATGGTGATCTATATGTATAATTGTTTCCTTCCCTAACAAGTAGTGCTTCCATTTATTTATGCTTTGGACTAATGCATACAACTCTTTATCATATGTAGGATAGTTAACAACAACTTGGTTAAAAGTCTCAGAGTGGTAACATATAGGCTTATGATATTGCATCAATACTGCACCCATGGTGTATCTGCTGGAATCTGTCTCGATCTCCAACGGATGTTGAAGATTTGACAGTGTTAATACTAGTGCGGTATTGATCTTCTCCTTCAAAATGTTGAAAGATTTTTGTTGCTTTCCTTCCCACTCAAAATTGTTCTTCACACTGGTTAAGGCATGCTAAGGAGCTTCTATAAAGGAGAAGTTGGGAGTGAATCTCCTACAATACTCGATTGCACCCAAGAAGCTACAGATCTCGGTCACACTTTTTGGCTCAGACCAATTGAAAATTACATCAATCTTGGAAGGATCAATTTTCAATTGTCCTCCTCCCACGATATGACCTAAGTATACAAGTGCAGTCTTGCCAAATTCACATTTAGACATTTTCACATACAACTTTTCCCTTTGCAAAGTATCCAATACTTGTTTTACATGCCTTACATGTGCATCCCAAGTCCCGCTAAAAACAAGAATTTCATCTAAATATACAATCGCAAAGTCATCTAGGAAAGGCCTGAATACATCATTCATCACACGCATGAAATTTGTTGGAGCATTGCAAAGCCCAAATGACATAACTAACCACTCAAGCAATCCCTATTTGGTTTTAAAGGAAGTCTTCCATGCATGTTGTTCTACAACCTTGATTTGATGATATCCACTGTGCAAATCCAACTTAGTGAAATAGACAAGATTCTTCAATTGATTAAATAAATCATCTATACGAGGAAGAGGGCATCAATTTTTCACAGTGATTTTATTTAAAGCTTGGTAATCGACACACATTCGCCATGTGCCATATTTTTTTGGCACTTCACGATTAGAGAACCACAAGGAGATGAACTGAGCCTGATGACCCTTTGATCCAATAAGCCCTGTGCCTGCTTCTTGATCTTTGTCATCTCCACAACTGACATCCTGTACATGCCCACATTAGGAAGAGGAGAATCCTACTAAAGATGTATTTCATGTTGGATTTCCCTCTTAGGAGGTAATCCATCTGGTTCCTGGAAAATATAATCATACTTAGAAACAATATCAGTTAATTTAGTTTATGAGAAAGATCACATCCTTCGAAAGCGTCAGATGTCCCAACATCTTTCTCTTTGACGACCATGAGTACATATCTCTTATTAGTGGTTATGAGTCTTTTCATTTTCCCTGCACTAACAAATGTCGTATTTACCCTCATGTTGTGAGCTCTAACAATATATTCCACTCCCCCTTTAGTAAGGTGGTATTTTTTCTCATGATGAAAGAAGACTGTTTTTCTATCATAAAGATAAGGACTTCCCAACACTATGCCACATATATCAAGTGGTACAACATCCAAATCCACTTCATCGATCAACTTTGAAGCAATAACAAATCTGACCCTACATTGTTTGGTGACATTAATTTTTTCTTTATCACATACCCAACCAAGAGGGTAAGGCTTTGGATGTGGTTTCGTTACAAGACCCATATTCTTGACAAGTGCTTCAGATATTAGGTCTACTTGGGAACTCGGATCAAATAATGTATTTAGCTTAGTATGTTTAGATACAACTTGCATATGAAATAACTCATTCATGTTTCGTTCATCAATATGAGATTCATCATTGGAACTTGAACTAGCATGAAGAGAATCTTTACCTTGTACTCCAACCATCGTGATCTTTCCTTCATCTCCTGATTCAAAACCAAGATCTTGCTGCGTTGTATCAATGGTCTTTGTCTTCCCCTTTCAACTGAATTGTTTCGGTTTCTTTTCTGGATGTAGTTTCCAACAGTGTTCTTCATCGTGATCGCTCTTCTTGCAATGAGTGCAAGATGGTTTTCCTCCTTCTCTCGTTACTGTAGCGGTCTTCTTTCCCTTCCTTTTAAACTTCTTGAAAGTATTTTGTGGGAAATTGGAAGGTTTCTTCATGGGATCTTCTTGAACATGTTTCCCCCTGTTCTCAAGGTGAGTGGCTTGCACACAAAACCATATTAATTTAGTCAAATTACATGCATCGAGATAGCAACGAATACGGGATGGATTTAAAAAAAATGAACTTTTTCTCTTGCATGTTGCAACGAAAGAGTACTTTCGTCGCAAATTTTTCAATATGTAGTAGTGTGGGAAGAAGGGGCTAAAGGCCGAGAGGGTAAAAATGGTTGGTAAAAGTTAAAATCCAAGATCAAACCTTGATATGCTTCGCCTAGGGATCCCCGAGAAAGCAATAAAAGGCTTCTCAACAAGAAAAATGGGGGACCCATGAAATAAAATAAAACTCAAGACTTAGTTGGTGGATAGGGGGTCTCATTATGAGCCAGCCTATTAGGTCCATGGGAATGTAGAGGTATGACACTACTATTCATCCGGTCACCACGCTAGGTTAGTGTCTCTTGGTAGCATAGCCAAGAGAAAGAGGGTCTAATCATGATCCATCCTTATCAACTCTGTGAAATGCTTGTGGGTAACGCTGTCACCACTGGTCACCACATCAGGGAAGTGTCTTCCAGCTATTCTCTTGAAAGAAAAAGCAATAATACAAAGAGTAAAAAAGCATTGAATGGCCTAGGAAACAATTTCATCCATGACAAGGTGCAACTCACCCTCTACAAAGGCACCCACAGGTAATACCTACATTTCCCTGTTATCATTGCACCCCTTGACCAAACATCCCCCACACCATTTCATGCATTTACATGACCTAGATTGGTATTCACCTGGAAACACCCCACACCTAAGGATAATTATCCCAATAGGACATCCAGAAACCCTCTCCAAACCTAGATTGTAGAATAGCATAACGTCTTTGAGCACTTGTCTGGGAAAAGGGGGCTTTATGCACATGTTTGGCTAACTTGATTATTAGATGTGATTGAAATTGCTATTATCCATGTGACTTATGATCCCATGGAGGGAGTACTTGTTGTTTCTGCAGGACTATTCCCAACGGACAGGTACATATGGCGAGATGATTAGCTCGGACCTCCATAGGGATAAAATACCACCAAATGGTTATTGAAAACCCAGGTAGGGGTAGAGGGATACTGGAGGCTTGGACCAGAGAAAAGGGAGGACATTCCACTAGAGGCACTTTGGCAGGCCTGGACCCAGGGGGGTCTTTCCCTCACACCATGATGTTGGCCCTTGAAGGCCCCCAATGTCATCATTTAGAGCCTTGATGTCATCTAGTTGGGATATTCAGCATGAGGACGGCTTTGGTTGGCATGTGTGGCAATTCCTAAGGGGTTTTGAGCCCCTACGTTTCACTTTGGAATCCTAGCGTTCCAAGAGGGGAGCCAATGTCACCGTAGGAGGGGTATGGCATCACCCTAAAAAGATGAAATTAGGGTTTTTATTGTCAATTTTATGTAAAACTGGATTTTTTATGTAAATTGGTCGTGTCAACCTGTTTTGACCTAAAATATAATTAAAGGTCATTTGTATTGTATAAATAAGAGGTCAAACTCTCATTTTTAATCATCATCTTTCACTCGCACTAGTGTGAGGTATGAAATTCAGCCTCTTTTAAGGCTTATTGGCTAAACTAAGTGGTGTGCAACTCTTGGAGGGAGATTTTATTGGTGTATTTTTGCATTTTCATGGTGGAAAGTCTTCAACTAGGGATTGTGACTAGATTATTCTTGGTGAAGTAAGTATAAATTTGCAATCCTTCTTTGTTTTGAATGGTTATGGTATATTTTACTTGTTCATTTACAATATAATGAAATTGCTAGTGTGAAACCCTAGGAGAAAAGCACATGTTAATGTCCCTCTCTCAATAATTCTTCACCTACTTGATTTTTCTAGAAGACACCTCCCTTGAAGCATATACTAGATCCCTACCCTAGTAGCACTCTAGTACTATTTCTTCATCTAGCTTTCATATTTTATTTTAAGCTTGACCTAAAGAAGAAGGAAAATCACTAAGGCCTAGGGTTACCTACTTCCTAGCAACTTTTTCCTTCTAGGGTTTTGGATGATTGAGGCCTTAGGTTACTAACACCTCAACCATCCTCCCTATTTTCTTTAGCTCACCCATTATCATTTGTTTCCTCTAAGAATTTTCACTGCAATAGTGAATCCATTTACCCTAAAGGCACTAGTTCACACCTTACAAGTGATTGATTGACTAAAACAACTTTCAAACCATCTACTTCAAGGTCTTTACTAATGATTTTTAACCTTAGATTAGAATAACTTACTAACTATATTGTTGTTGTTGAAAAAGATAGATACAACCATCTATGACATCAGCAAAGCATCTTAAAAGCAAGTGTTAAACCTGATTTTACATTGCCTTCATTTCTTCTGACAAATACTAGCATTTTGCCAATCTTAGGTTATCATTTTTAGTCATTATTGAAGCTTTATTGAGGCATAATTGTGAAGCTAGTACTATATATACATTTTTTTTTATAATTATTTATGTTGCTTCATATTTTATTCAAATTCTATGGTTTTATGAAGCACCGACATCAATTGGTACATGCAAATAATGTTTTTGTTGTTGTCTTGTTCTGGGCAGGTACACTTAAGCAATACTTTGCTTCATCTTATTAAAACCTTTGGGACTTTCTGGTCAGAGTGACTTGTGATAGGGGAAGAACTTTATTGATACTCTTACCTTAGCCTTCTCAAACACCCAGGTCACCAGGGACGTCTCCCCTAGGGAACTACCCCTAAAGAGAAAGAGGTGTCTTGTTTAGGTGACAGTGATAGGACAACCTCTTGTTACGCCAATTTATTTTTCACTTTCCTTTGGCTTTTGGGTAAGTACAAATTGCATGATAACATGATCTACCACGTGAATTACGACACTTCTAAACAACAGAGAAGGTTTTGTGTCACAACTCGGTGGGGTTGATCCTAAGGAAAAATGAAACAGGAAACGGATAATACAAAAATGCATGGAGGAGAAAATCTAACATATATTCCAGTTTCAAGATCATTACCTTTCATAATAGATCGACATGAAGAAATGTACCAAAGAAAAACATCTTCAAATTCCTATATATAAGACCAAAAACACTCACCTAGAATTTAATAAGTCTAATATAGAAACCTATGATAAAAACAAGTATTATGGAATACATAACTTGAAAGAAAGAAACCCTAAAAATACAACCGCACAGCCATGTGGCTTATGCATAGTAGTTCTCTAGGTAGAGCCCATTGTCAGGCTCAAGCCAAGGATTTCGTTGGTAACCAACCAGTAAAGCTTCCAGTTCATGAAGAGGTCGAGGATCCATAATCATAGCTTCAAGGATGGTCTCATCTGAAGGAAAATCAACATCCATGAAACCAAGGCTTGACATCTCACAAATACCAGGGCTTGACATCTCACAAAAAGTAAGATCAGACTCACAAGGAAATTCCAAATTGCTTGGGCCAATAGGGGAAAGCAAAAGCTTACATGCACCCATTGGATACAACACATGATCAATTGTCAATACCTTTTCTCGAGAAGGTGAACATAACTATAAATATTCCATCTCAGGAATGATTGAACACCAAGGATAAGATGCCACATAATTCACCTATGGAGGGGAAGATTCTACTTGAACACTAGGAGCACACAAAGGGGAAACCTGAGATGAAATCAAACTAGGATGGTGATTATCAGATGAAAGTTGATCAATAGTGATAATGCTTCTGTTGTGAGGGAAATGCATCACATGAAAGAGCGTAGACACCACAGCCTTCATAGCATAAAAATAATCACGCCTAAGAAGCATATTAAAGTCTAAAGGGCCTGGCGGGACTAGCAGATCTATTAGAACAATATTCCCACATAAGGTGATAGGAAACTGAGGAAGAATTTGCAAACATTCGCTAGGTCTTCTGTCGAAATACAACAGCTCACTGGTAGCTGACACAAGCTTGGGAGAACCCAAAGCTTTCCAAGCCAAGGAGGATAAAATAATTGTAGAGGAACATTTATCTACAATACATCAATGAATAACTTTCAACATATATTCAACTAGAACTAGTAGTGAAGGAGAAGGAAGGTGAGGCTCCATAAGATCATTCCAATCAAAGGAAACCATCCTAGGACTTGGAGGGAGCATACTCAAAGAGAGTGGAATGCCCCCTTGTTTAGAAGGTACTAAACTGGAAATGCTAAAGACATAGTCAAAAGATGCATCACTTCCTGAAAGAAGAGTGGGATCGAACAAATATTGCGTCAGCTAGACCACTTTGGAAGACTAGTCACTCTCCAAGAGAAGAGTGGGATTGACTGAAGATTGCATCGGCTCAACCACTTCCTCAACCACTAGTTGAATAGAATGCGAGATAACATGGTTAAGATATTCATCACCCCCCAAAATGTGATTAGTATTGGCGGAATATTGCATTGGCATTACCACTTCATAAACCAATGATTGAATAGATTGTTGGGAAACCAAAGATGAATTAAAACTAGAAGGGCCTTCAGACAAGGACCACGTTCTTCCTACCACAATGATACTAGGGAATAAATGAGTAAGGAGATATCCTTTGCAAAATTTACAAGGGAATTTGGGATTACATCATATACGTCTAGGATTCTCAACCATATAAATGCCCCCAACATGACTTGCAGTGGTCGGTGGGTTTCTCCCATCATAACTTATAGAGGCTAGGTGTTGATCTCCAACATGACTTGCAGAGGATGGTGACGTTTGTCCAGTATGACTAGTAATGACTAGACTCTTTCCCCCAACATGACTAGCAGTGGCTAGTTGTTTGTCTTCAACATGAGTCACAGAGGTTGTTAACAGGTATCCAACATGATCAACAGAGGTTGGTGAACTAATGTCAGTATGGCTCACAGTGACTGGACTTTTTCTTCCAGTGTGACTTGCAGTGGCTGGTTGCTTTCCCCCAACATGACTAGTAGAGGCCGGGTGTAGGCCTCCAACATGATTAGCATAGGTTGGTAACTTCTTCTTCTTACTCTTCCTATTCCTATTCCTTTTAAACTTCTGGTTACTAGTTCCAATAATTTCACCAAAAGAGGGAGAAAAGAAGGAGAAGACTTCACTTGTGCAGAAGATAAAGGATCAACATCCATTCGATGCCCATGACATAAAGTGCTTATCTGAGAATCATAAAGAGAATTTGGGACATTCGAAGTGGTCCACAACCAAACCGATAGTCCTACATTCAACCCATAAATGTTCAAAGTGGCTATCAAGGGGGCACCAACATTTCCAAAGAAAGGAAAAGCACAATAATCCCCTTGGGAAGGGGTCCCTTGGTTGGTATCCTCTAGAACTTTGGCCATAACTTTCTTATGAATAGGTTTGTCCCTTGCAGGATTGTTCATGTCCATAAAATTATCACGCACTAACTCTAGCGAACCAATGGTATATAAACCCACGCCTTCCAGGAGGCGACTTCACAATTTCAAGAGAAAGATCAGGGGTCCTTCCTAAAAAGCGAATCGATTGGTAAACCACATTGAATCAATGATCCAAAAGCGGTGATATCGAAACAACCTAAGGCCAACTATACAAAGAAACACTCCAACAAAAAACCCTAAGAGAAACATCTCAAGAAAATAACTTTTCCAAATTTTCAGCCCAGGTGGATAAGGTCTTGAGTCCAAAGCAATGAAAAAATGGAAAGGGACCTTCCAAACAAAGGCACGGATTGATTTAGTCTCATGGGCCAACGAATGAAGGAGTGAGAAGAAATTATCCTGACCTCCACTGACCAATAGTATCTGGTGCAAGTAACCATGCTTTGTGGGGCACACTCCAACAATATTGAAAAGTGTGATACAAAATCTACCCCAGGTACCACGACAAACCCCCAAAGTCGCCTCTAATATCCTTAGGAAAAGAAACTAAGGTTACCAACTTGCAATGAACGTTCGGGGGGTACAGTAGATAGTCAAGATCGAAAATACGAGCAAAGTAACAAATCTTGAAGCTTAGAAAATGTTTCCTCTCATGGAGGTAAAGGCTTTAGTGAAACCCCCAATATACGATCTTTCCACTATGCTTAGTTAAGCTTCGGAGAGGTATCTCCTCGACTCTCCTTTACGCAACCTCATGTTTAGCTCCTGTGTTAGAGGAGGCTCCTGACTATACTTATACAAAAATTGGATTTGAGACTCTTCCTAACTTAGACTCCTATGTTTTTTTTGCTTCCTTGGAGAGTTATCTCTCCAATCCTAATCCAAGGCCCTAACCCTAAACTTGTTTATGAACCTTAGAAACAAATTATAGTACATTTTAAGTTGAGCATTCGTTTTAGAGGGTGTTTTTACTCAAACAGTATGGAGGTGCAACTGATGTTGTTTGAGACTCTTGTAAAAATTAAACTTATAAGAACACTGACAAAGAAAATTTTACACTAATTCTTCCAATGAAATAGTTTCAAAAAGAAAATGAACAATCCTTCAAACCTTTAAATGCAAATTTCTTCTTTCCGATGCAAGATGATAATGCATCCTTTTGAGAAAAGAAAAAGAAGAAAACAAAGGATGTTCTTTCTTATTTTTCTTTTGAAAATATTTAAGGTGAGAAGAAAACAAAATCCTAGGCTAACATCTTTTTCTTTTTCAAATAACAATGCAAAGAAAGAAAGAGACCTAACTAGCAGAAAAACTAGGTTTTTTTTTATTTTCTTTCTATCAAAGCAAAACTAACAAAAGATGCTAAAAGAAACTATAGGATGCAAATTATTTCCCTTTAAAATGAAAGCTAAAAATAAACCAAGCACACTGGGAAACCAAGAGAAAGATGTTTTCTTTGAATTAGAAGTTTTCAAGGACTTGAGAAAGAAAAAGCAATAAGAAAGGCATCCAAGAGGCTCAACCAAAACTGAACAACCAACCGACACCTTCCAGATGAGAAAAAGGTTTTTCAAAAACAAAAAATCTTACACAGTTCCATGACTATGTATATTAGGACTCGCGGATATCCGCGGGTCATACACTAGAAACTTGCATATGTCTGGGGTTATAAAGGAGCAACTCGTGGATAGGCTCATAATTTTAGAAAAAATAAAAAGCCAATCTAGAAGGGGGGCTTCCAAAAATTTGATAAAATTTTCTAAAAGGATAATGATTTATAAAGAATATCTAGAAAACACATAAAATCACAACAACAAGATAACAAAAGAAACCCTAATACTGACCCAAACTAGGAAAATATTCCCCAGTATGGTCACCAATTATGTTATGGTATTTTTCCTCGTGAATTTGGGTCATTTTGCAGCAGAGATTGACCATATAAAATACAAAAACCTACCCTCACACACAATAATGCTATGAAAATAATAACTACTTTTAGGAGAGAGAGAGAGAGAGGCCTCACACCTTGTATCCTACGTCTGATGTTGATCCTCACTCTCCACCTTCGATGTTGCTCCTGATCTTCACTGGTATGAATCTGTAAAATAAGACCAAATCTATGTTGCAACAAGGCAGTTATAGATTCTAATCATACATATAACATGCAAATATTCTATTATATGAAATAATTTAGCATATGTCAACAATTATAAACCAATTTACACAAGTATGGGGGGAAGAGAACTCTTTTATTGAAAATGGTGAAAACGAGTGGTTACAACCTGACTCAAATCATCGACACTACCTCAAATCCAATCACCCAGGTTCCTCCAATGCTCCTTCAAGGATCAACTAAGAATGATGGTCCTTCTTCATATGACTCAATAGGGATAGGAACACATCCTATAGTCATATAATGGAGAAGAAGGAGTATTGGAAAGCGAGTTCCATGACAAGGGGATGCTACTCAGAGAATAAAGGGAGATAAAGAGACTTGTAGATCTAACAAAATAACTTCGCACCTTGGTTGTCCTCCTCATCCATTCCCCCAAAGGTTTCTTTATATCATCCTCACGAGGTTAAGGAGGTTGAATTTCGTTGAGTATGGGCCCAGGGAGTTTGGGAAACAAGCCCAACCAAAATCCCCACCCAAAAATAAGTAAATATTTTATTTTTCAACTTTTGTGAGGGAATCTGTGAGTTGTCAACTAGAAACTCATGGACATATGTGAGTTGTACACAAGTGACCCGTGGATGGCACTAAAAATGATTTTTTTTAAGTGACTTTGATAAGGAAAGTTGGGATTTTAGTTTGCAAGCTAGGGGAAAGGTTAGACCATGTCACAAAGGCATTATGGTGCAACAATTTGTGCTATAACAAGCACTAGGATCATCGTATCAAGAAATTACAAGAAGACGTGCTAGAATGGTAGTTGAGCATGAATTCTTGAGCACTCTAGTTTATTATTTCTATTTATTTTTCTTGGCCATTATGGTCGAAGTAGCTCCACCTACTTCTGCCACATACAAGCTTGCTCAATTGCATCAAGCATTGTAGGTGTTTTAGGACCAAATTTAGAACTCAAAGAAAAGTTAAAGGTAGTGTCCAGTCCGTAGGACATTGAACTCGAAGCCCAGATCAAAATTGTAGACGATTTGTTTTAGAATGTGAAGGTTGGGGCAGATAGGATTTTGGGCTTAGTTGACTCTAGTTTTAATCTTTGGACACCTTTGCATAATGTTCTTGAGGTGCACGCTAAGGATGATCCAATCAAGCAGCGAGAAGCAAAAATCACAAACAAATAACAATCCATTCATGAGGTACCAATGCATGTGTGCAAGGAGATTATGATTGAGGTATCTACGCTAACAATGTAGATTTCTGCAACATGCTCAGAGTAGCAGTAACTTACAAATAAGTTGGCACAATTCCAGTAGCATGTGGAAAAGAAGTATACAGGTCTAGCATATGTACAAACAAATATTGTTGCAACTATCCAGATCTGCGAGCAAAGGAAGCTAGAAAATGGAAGAGAAAATCTAGGTTTAGTTCCTAAGTTTCATCATGAGATGGAAACACTCACAACTTCCTATGAATATTTGACCCAAGGTTTTAATGAGTTTTTTAATCATGTGAAGTGGGAGCTTCTATTAGTGGATTCTATTTTGCAAGGATAGGCCACATTGTCTCAAGGATGAGACAATCATAGTGTTGGGGCTCGTTGGCACCCAATTTTGCCATTTTGAAGACCCTATGTGCCTAGTTTTGTTTTGCATGCTTAGTTTTGCACTAAACCCCATATTTCTATTATGTGTGCCAAATTACATGAATATAAATAGAAATAGTGCACCATTTTATCCTTGTGTTAGAGGTTGTGTTGTAGGAAGTTATGATGGTATTTGTACCTAATTCATAATGTATATAAAGGAATGTGATTGATAGAATGAGGGTTAGAGAGTTAGTTACTATGACTTTCATATAGAGTTATGTATTAGAGATTGTATGGAAGAAGGAAAATTAGAGTTTGAAGCCCTCGATCAATGCATGGAGTCATAAGGAGTTTGTATGGAGATATTTTATGGACCAAATAGAAAATACCTTATGGTGGTTGTCCCTCTAATTTTTCTATGTTATGTATATTGATTTGAATGTCTAATAAATGCATATTAATTAGTTTCCACGTACATATTCTATTTTCTTACCATTCAAATATATTCCTATAATGTTAATTAGTGTCTCATGTGAGACCTTATCCTTCTTGGGATATTGAATATACCAATACTAATTAAATTCATTTTTGGAATAAGATTAAAACCTAGGGCTTGAGATTATCCCCAATATGCATGCATCTAAATTATACATTTACAATAATGTTATTTGTTTTTGAAAGTGAACATTTATTTAAGGTAGGTCATCACTTGGTTGAATTACAAAATGTACAATAACTCAAAACATTGCAAGCACCCATGCACAGGGTCGTGTTATTTGACTGTTGCCACTATAACCTCAAGGTGTACCCATCCTGCCCCATATGTGACACACATGGGGTTGTGTTATCCTACTTAGTCGATCACGTACTCGTGTGACACAAGGGTCGTGTTATCCAACTGCTACCACTATAACCTACAAGTGTACCCATGCTGCACCATACTCAATACACGGGGGATCATGTTATGCGAATTCCAACTGCTACCACTATAACCTCCATGTGTACCCACACAACCCCATATGCGATACACAAGGTAAGTCGGGATTGTAACTTCACATAACGAAATACCTTAAGAGTACACTCCATCACCGATTTCCCTACACCCTTGAAGCTTCCATATTTTTATTTCATTTAAAAACATAACCCAAATAAAATTTAATTGAAGAGAAAGATGCAAAAACTAATAAAATTCCATATAGCCATGGAATTTGACGTACAAAGGATGTATGCTTAATTTAGCTCCTCGTAAATGTAAAACTTACAAAGTTACGTTTCATGTAGTTCATCGTAAATGTAGGACTTGAAAAGTTGAGTTTTGTTCAAATATAGTTATGTATGAATATAGTTATGTTTGTGATCCAGATTTTATGAGAAAAATGAAATGAATACAGATTATTAAAATATGCTTAACACATAATAATAGAGATACAGTAAAATTGGTTTTCTATTCAATAACAAAATAAGCTGAAATTGTAAAATGCAATGGAAAACAAGCTTATTGGAATGGTGGCGACTTATCTCTGAGAAGAGATGTGATGACTACGCTCATTCGCAAGAAGATCACTGCAATGAGGCTCTTGTTGGACACACCTACCACACTTAGAGGGGGGGTGAATGAGTGTGGGGCTCTTTTTATCAAAACTTCTCTCTTACAAAAAAACTTCTTAGTTAACATTCAACATTTATTCATTACCCATTGTTGTCATTTACAACCAGTTAGATGTGAACATATATCAGCAATATATCATCAAGAAGTCATCACCACAAGGAACATAAAGAACACAAGATGTATGTACAATTTTTCTTTTTATTATGGACAACAATCTGGGGTTTATCAACAACAACTGAATAGAGTACAACTCTACAAGAGCACCAGCTCTATAATTCAAGACTCATCTTACACCCTCAGCACCAACTGAGATGAGGCAACAATCCTCAACATATATCAATCTATTAATAGGTACGTGACTTGTCAGTAGTGTAGCCCGCGTGTGTACACGCCCTACTCACTACAGCCCGCGTGTGCACACGGGCAGTGTATAATGCAACATGCGTATGCTTCTGAGCAACTAGGGTTTTGCTTTGCTTCACATGCTCAGATCCTCTGCAATCTACAATCACTTTCTCTTCTGTCTTCCACTGTCTAAACTGACCCACATCCAGTCACAACACATCCAATATCTCCAATAGTTTACTCATGCTCCACAACCAATCAATATGAATGCTATCTCAATCATGTATAGACAACTATTATACCATAGCTATCATGTCAAAATTGAATCAAAAGAGTACTTCTCACTCCATCAACCAAATCAACCAAACTGAACCACATCATAGAAGCCATACCAAGAATTCCCTAAGCATTCACAAAACATCAAACAATAGTATCCATCAAGACAATAATGTAATGATACCAGTGTCTCAGTGATAGATCTGAGGCCATAGAATGCAGATCTGGAACCTACCTCATCATCCAAGAGCTTGGCACTAGCTCAAATACAAGTCTTTACCATTCTGTCCACCATACGCTCCCTGTCTTCAGACAGCCCACGTACATACTCACCATATACACAGCCAACCCGCGTGTACCTCAATGTATACGCACCTTATACACAGACAACCCGTGTATGCATCAGAAACTAGGGTTTCTGAAGTTCCGAGAATTTTTTCGTCAAGATCATCGACATTGTCGAAACTTTGATGCGTCCATGAGATCCTCCTCTCACTCTCTTCCTCAGAATAGATCTTCAATCATTCTCAAGATATCCATACCAATAATATGCTCTCACAAGAAGCTCTCCATCAATACTCCAAAAAATATTCACAAGAATCTCTCCATTGATCCACAAAAAGGATTCTCACCAAAAATGTTCTTTTCACAAGTGATCCTAACTTCTTATTTATACTTTCATATTTTAGGTCACTTAACTTATTTTCCTTATTTTAGGGTTCACCACTTTCCACAAATAGAAAGTTCTCCAATATTTTATCATTTAAATATTCCTTCTTGATTTTGTCACTTCTCTTTATTATTTAAATAATCCATCTTGATTTTGTCACTTTACTTTGTCATTTAAATAATGATTTCTTCTTTTAGGTCACTTTGAATTCTTTGACCTTGGGGGCTTCAAGCCTTCATATGGGGGTCCTTCAACTTTGTAGAGCCATAACTCTGAGGAGTTATGTGACATTCCACATACCACCGGAAATGGAATGACAAGCACTATCCATATAGGATAGTTTCACCAACAACTTCATTCATCTTCATCTCATTATTCCACATACAAGTATAGGTCCTCCAATCGTTCTTCTAGGATAACTCAATCTGTAAATCGTCTTCCCGTGAGGGATTTCACCATAAGGGGACCACTTTGGAGTTCATCCATTTGTGCACCTTATCAATCATGATAAGACAATAATGATTCATCTTTTCATCAAAAAAACTATGCATCATCATGTATCAATGACAACTCATTGATCCATCTTCATCTATGCATCATATCAATGATCCATCTTTATCAATTGATTTCCACTTTGACATCTATCATTCTCATCAAGGATAATTCATTTACTTTGTTCATCAATAATCAATCAATCAAGCCTATCAAACAATCCATCACTTGACATCAATCAATCAAACCATTGGCATCAATGACAACATGATCCAACAATCTCCCCCTTTGGCATTGATGGCAATACCAACATTGATGTCAATCACCAATCATCAATTATTGATGTCAACATGTAGATAAGGCATGCTCTACATCAATAGTCAATGTGACTATCTCTCCCCATCAATAAACATCAATCACATCAATGTGATTAACTCTCCCCCATTTGACATCAATGGCAAAGGGTCATTCTCTGCTTGGGGATGCTCCCCCTGTATGACTTCCTTTGATCTTCCTCTGAATAATCTCTCCCTTTTTGAACAAGGGATATCACTATGATGTAATGTTAAAAATACATCGCTCATACTCCCCCTGTGACCATCGCTCCTCCTGGAATCATGCCGTTATTTTCTTTCTTCAAATATAGGGCTCTTTTCTAGGTGTGCATCTGATAAATATCTCCTCCTAGAATCATGGGAAAAAGAATGACTCCCCCTATGGGTATGTCTCCCCCTATCTTCTCTGCAAGATGAACAATATGCTACGATACGACGATCCTTGGACCTGTTCATGCATCAAACTTGTTCCATACCATGCATCATGAAGCAAAATATATGTCAATAATGAAATAAAGAATCATGAGTAAAATATCAACCAAGTACATCATGTACCAAAATGTGCCCACCATGCACAACACCCATGTACATCAAAATCATGCAATGTGCCAAAATATATCATCCATGGAATCAATCATGTGCACTACCAATATGCCAACCATGTGCATCTATCAATATGCCAAGAAAATACCATCTATGAGTGTACCATCATGCATCATTACTTGCACCAAACAAGTATATCAACCATGCATCAATAAGCTATGACTCCCAAAGATGTACAACTTAGCTCACCAACTACATATCCCAATATGTAGTCCAACTACATGCAAGATGCATGCACCATGATATCCAACAATACCAATACCATATGATTTCAATAATACATCATAAGATATATCAATGAAACTTCAATTATGTACCAGCCATGTACCCCAATAGTTTATTTTATATAATCCAATAGATGAGCATTTGATCAACATCAATCCATACTCATGGGTTAGTGCCATGCACCCAAGATTGATTTTATATCATAACCTTGTGAGATATAACTTAGAACCATGAAAACCTACAGCAAACAGTGTCAGAACCTGTACTAAACAATGTCAGACCCTTCATCATAGAGTTATACCATCACATCAAACTCCAAGCCATGTGAATTACCTTTTTCCCAAGGCTTTACAATGTATACGCGGCCTGTTGCACAACAGCTCGTGTATGTACGCAACCTATTCAAGGTCAGCAAGCGTATGCATGTGATTGTCACCAATGTCACCTATGTATGCTTCAGTAGATGACACTTTTGAACTTCCCTTCAGTCTTTCATTCTGATCTGGTTGTTTTGTCTTCTTCACCCACTTCTGTAAATGACCCTTCTCTTCAGAACTTGAGCTCTAACCATCCATCTTTTCAAAGATGTCTCCCTTTCTTACTTCATTCCTTCTTCTAGCCATGCTATGTGAATTCCTCATCATGGACTTTTTTCTTGTGTTCTAGCACTCATGGGATTTGTGGCCAAATCCACTACAGTTGTAGCATCTCATGGTGTTATAGTGAACATCAATATGTCCTACTTGATCACATCTCCAACACCTCATATAGAATCTTCCATTATATCTCCTTTCATAAGATCTACATTCAAAAGCTTTGTGACCATATCCATTACATGAATAACAATGCCCATCAAAAATACTTTCATGCCTTTGCTTTGGTGTCCCAAAAGTGGCTTCTTGATGTCTTCCTTGCTTTGTTCTTTTGAAATCTTCTTTGTCTTGTGTAGATGGTTGTTTTGCAACAATGTCTTCCTTATTTGATGGACTTACCTCATGCTTCTTTGAGGTGATTTCTTTAGCATGTGTATCTTCTCATTTGTATCCAAGACCTAATTTATCACATGGTGATCTTTGACTTTCCAATATCGCATCCAAGATTCTTGAGCTATTCAAGAATTTGTTTGACTTCTCTACCTTCTTTCTAAGGTCAACAATTTCATCTTCTAGCTTACAACATGACTCTTCCTTTTCATTTATTTGATTCTTCAATATTCTTCTATTCTTTTGGCTTCTTCAATTTGGATCTTGAGATGGACAATGGTTTCAAAACTTTTGCTAATCTCATCATCTACATTCATATCTTCTTTTCCATTCTTTAGTCTTGTGATCTCTTCTTCCTTTTCTTCTAATTTGGTATTATTGCTCTCTTCTTGTTCCTTGATCATTTCCTTTAGTTTCAAGATGTGCCTTAGACTTCTCCTAAGAAACTTTTTAGTGTTATCTGAAAGATAGTTATAGTCTATATAATAATGATCACTTCTATATCTATATAAACCCTCTTCAACTTCCTTTTGAATTTTTAATATATTTTCTTCTATTCTTTTCATGGGATAAATACCATCAAACTTTACACAAACTGTTTCTACATCTTCTTCTTCACTTGTAGAGAAAAATTCATCATCATCACTGCAATCAAGGATTTTTGAGAGTTATTTACCTTCATTTGAAATATCTTCATGATCTTCCTTTTTTCCAACATCAACACATAATTCTTTTCCTTCATTTGAAATGTATTCAAGATCTTCCTTTGTGCTATCATCACTTTATTCTTTATCTACACTTGAAATGTTTTCAAAATCACATTTAGAAATAATGCATTCTAGAGATTTTGGAGATTCTTTACCTTTAGTGATCTTGATGGAGTGATGTTCAATATCTTCTTTCTCCTTCTTGCTTTGATATGTTTCCTCTAGCTTTAGCCATAGATCCTTGGCGAAAGTGCATTGTCCCATGCTCTCTTTGATAGGGCTTGAGAGTCCACTAGGAATGGTCTTGAGAGCCAATGCATCATTCTTATTTCCTTCCCTTTGAGCTGCAAACTTTGACTTGTTCTTCAAGGGAATCGATCCACCAATGGTTGCCATCCAAATAGCTTCTCCCATTGTCTTCAAATATAATCTCATCTCTATTCTCCAAGTAGAATAGTTTTCCTCATTAGGGATTGGAACTTCATCATCCATTTGTGTGTCTATGGATCTCCTTCAAGCTTGTTAAGGATTGTAGTGAAGGCCTGCTCTAATACCAATTGTTGGACACACCTACCACACTTAGAGGGGGGGTGAATGAGTGGGGGGCTCTTTTTATCAAAACTTCCCTCTTACACAAAAACTTCTTAGTTAACATTCAACATTTATTCATTACCCATTGTTGTCATTTACAACCAGTTAGATGTGAACATATATCAGCAACATATATCAACAATATATCATCAAGAAGTCATCACCACAAGGAACACAAAGAACACAAGATATATGTACAATTTTTCTTTTTATTATGGACAACAATCTGGGGTTTATCAACAACAACTGAATAGAGTACAACTCTACAAGAGAACCAGCTCTATAATGCAAGACTTAGCTTATACCCTCAGCACCAACTGAGATGAGGCAACAATCCTCAACAAATATCAATCTGTCAATAGGTACACAACCTGTCAGTAGTGCAGCCCGCGTGTGTACGTGCCCTAGCTCACTACAGCCTGCGTGTGCACACGGCCAGTGTATAATGCAACATGTGTATGCTTCTGAGCAACTAGGGTTTTGCTTTGCTTCACATGCTCAAATCCTCTGCAATCTGCAATCACTTTCTCTTATGTCTTCCACTGTCCAAACTGACCCACAGTCAGTCACAACACATCCAAGCTCTCTAATAGTTTACTCATGATCCACAACCAATCAATATGAATGCTATCTCAATCATGTATAGACAACTAGTATACCATAGCTATCACGTCACAACTGAATCAAAAGAGTACTGTTCACTCCATCAACCAAATCAACCAAACTGAACCACATCATAGAATCCATACCACGAATGCCCTATGTATTCACAACAAATCAAACAATAGTATCCATCAAGACAATAATGTAACCATACCAGTGTCTCAGTGATAGATTTGAGGCCATAGAATGCAGATCTGGAACCTGCATCATCATCCAAGAGCTTGGCACCAACTCAAACACAAGCCTTTACCATTATG
Organism: Picea engelmannii; assembly: GCA_009831015.1. NCBI lineage: Eukaryota > Viridiplantae > Streptophyta > Pinopsida > Pinales > Pinaceae > Picea > Picea engelmannii. The sequence goes on along the minus strand of ML795566.1, from coordinate 245,299 downwards.
TCCACCATACGCTCCCTATCTTCAGACAACCCACGTACATACTCACCCTATACAACCAGCCCACGTGTACCTTAATTTATACGCACCCTATACACAGACAACCCGTGTATGCATCACAAACTAGGGTTTCTGAAGTTCCGAGAATTTTTTCGTCAAGATCTCCGACATTGCCGAAACGTTGATGTGTCCATGAGATCCTCCTCTTGCTCTATTCCTCAGAATATATCTTCAATCATGCTCAAGAGATCCATACCAATAATATGCTCTCACAAGAAGCTCTCCATTAATACTCTAAAAGATATTCACAAGAAGCTCTCCATTGATCCACAAAAAGGATTCTCACCAAAAATTTTCTTTTCACAAGTGATCCTAGCTTCTTATTTATACTTTCATCTTTTAGGCCACTTAACCCATTTCTAGGTCACTTAACCTATTTTCCTTATTTTAGGGTTAACCACTTTCCACAAATAGAAAGTTCTCCAATATTTTATCATTTAAATATTCCTTCTTGATTTTGTCACCTATCTTTATTATTTAAATAATCGATCTTGATTTTGTCACTTTACTTTATCATTTAAATAATGATTTCTTATTTTAGGTCACTTTGACTTCTTTGACCTTGGGGGCTTCAAGCCTTGATATGGGGGTCCTTCAACTTCGTAGAGCCATAACTCTGAGGAGTTATGTGACGTTCCACATACCACCAGAAATGGAATGACAAGCACTATCCATATAGGATAGTTTCACCAACAACTTCATTGATCTTCATCTCATTATTCCACATACAAGTATGGGTCCTCCAACCATTCTTCTAGGATAACTCAATCTGTAAAGCATCTTCCCGTGAGGGCTTTCAACATAAGGGGACCACTTTGGAGTTCATCCATTTGTGCACCTTATCAATCATGATAAGACAATAATGATTCATCTTTTCATCAAACAAACTATGCATCATCATGTATCAATGACAACTCATTGATCCATCTTCATCTATTCATCATATCAATGATCCATCTTTATCAATTGGTTTCCACTTTGACATCTATCATTCTCATCAAGGATAATTCATTTACTTTGTTCATCAATCATCAATCAATCAAACCTATCAAACAATCCATCACTTGACATCAATCAATCATTTAACATCAATCAACCAAACCATTGGCATCAATGACAACATGATCCAATAGCTCTGGAGGCCTTTCTACAATAAACAGGAATTTCAAAAACCCTAGACATCCAAAAACCTAACCCTAGGAGATGAAGCGCCAAAAGTCATGTGGACCCCGTTTGGGCAAGTTAGTACATCAACTTCCCGGGGTCATAACTTTTGCATATGATCTATGTTTTATGCGCACGATAGCCCGTTGCAAAGGTCTATCCGAGGAATACACATTTTTTTGCAATCTATCAATAGGCATTTTCGACTGTGGCGAGCCCTAAAAATGTTGTTTAGGGCCTCAAAACAACGCCGCAAGTCAATGACCCGAAAACTAGGAAAAAAATTGTCAAACTAGAAAACTGCCAAAATGAACTAGTTGGAATAGGTGGGAGGCCACCAACATCCATCTGGATCAATTTGACTACTCACACCAAATCTCATAACTACATTGAATACTTTTCTTTCTCTGGATTAGTCATTATACCCTTCTACGTCTCTCTTTATAATCAATTAAACAATACCATAAAAGTGCCAGGATAGTTATAACTTTATGATTTTACTAATTTATGGTATGATATTGATAGGTTGAAATGCCATGTTATATCAAAATATAGTCTTAATGAAATAGTCTTAGTTTTTTTTTTTAAATGTTATATCATTGATATCTATATAATCAATTAAACAATACTATGACATAATCAACTATAACATTTTTATAAAGTGTTATGTTACATCAAGATAGTTAGTTTATGTTATAATAGGTTGAAATGCCATGTTATATCAAAATATATTCTTAATGAAATAGTCTTAATTTCATTAAGATTTTTATTTATTTTTTCTTCCATTGATCTCTATATAATCAATTAAACAATATTATAACATTTTTATGAAGTGTTATGACATAATATTATAACATTTTTATGAAGTGTTATGACATAATATTATAACATTTTTATGAAGTGTTATGTTACATCATATTGATAGTGGAAATGACATGTTATATCAAAATATAGTTTTAATTTTATTAAGAATTTTTTTTATGAAGTGTTATGACATAATATTATAACATTTTTATGAAGTGTTATGTTACATCAAGATAGTTAGTTTATATTATAATATTGATGGGTGGAAATGACATGTTATATCAAAATATAGTTTTAATTTTATTAAAAAAATAAATTATGTTATATCATTAATGGTTTGAAGTGTGATGTTACATCAAAACATAGTTGTAATTTTATTAAAATATATTCTTAATGAATTTCATTAAGAGTTTTTTTTTATGTTATAGTATTGATGGTTGGAAGCATCCTTGTAATTCCATTAAGAGTTTATTTTACGTTACATGAGTGATAGTTGAAAGTGTCATGTTACATAAAAGCATGGCTTTTAAGAGGGTTTTTTTTTTTTATGTTACATTCTTGATAGTTGAAATTGGCATGTTAAATCAAAACATATCTAAAATTTTATTAGGAGATTATTTATATTACATTAATAATATATTTTTGTTTAAATATTTATATTACATTAATAATATTTCGAATTAATAATATTTCGTCTATGTTAGATTCTTAATAGTTGAAAGTGGCATGTTGCATCAAAACATACCTAAAACTTTATTAAGAGATTATTTATATTACATTAATAATATATTTTTGTCTAAATATTTATATTACATTAATAATATTTATCATCAAAACTTTAACTCATATTAAATACAAACTTTATTAAAAGTTTATTTATATTACATTAATAATATATTTTTGTCTAAATATTTATATTACATTAATAATATTTATCATCAAAACTTTAACTCATATTAAATACAAGTTAAGAGATTATTTATATCACATTAATAATATTTCTTATATAGATACTTATAGCATCAAAACCTTAACCCATATTAAATACAAGTCAAAAGTGTTAAAAAAACTTAAATCCTCAAAACTTTAACTCAAGTTTAACATAATTTTAATTCAAGTTTAACATAATTTATGAATTCAAATTCATAAAAAAACATTATGTACCATTTTTAAAAAAAATATTAAAATGAATATTTTTTTTATAATATTAATTATGATAATTTTTTCTTTAATTCTATTTTTACTACACATTTTAAGAAATCACGATTTTTTGTTATTTAAATACATTTATGAAAGCATAAATGAATTCAATATGTTGTAAAATTTTTGGGACACTTAGATTATACAAACTTAACTACTCAAATTTGTAAATTCAACAATTTATTGTAAAATTAAAAAGAAAATATCTCCAAAAAAATCAAAAACACTTTTAGAGTCTAGACTATTAAACTAATTCATTTGGAGATGAAAATGTTTTACAATATTGACCACCACATCTCCATGTTACAATTAGAAAGATATAAATCCATGGTCTCAATTTCCATGTATCCAATTTTTATAAACTTCCAATAATAATAACCAACACATCTCCATGTTACAATTACAAAGATATAAATACATCATCTCAATTTCCATGTATCCAATTTTTGTAAACTTCCAATAATAAAGACAATCTTAACCAAACATCTCCCCCATTTTCTAATAAAGACGATCTTAACCAAACATCTCACCCATTTTCTAATAGGTTGTACAGCTATACAAATCATGTTTTTTTATAAGATAAACATGATTATCTTTCTTTATAGAAGGTAGGGTAGGGGTGTAAGATACTCTTTTCCACCATTTGCATATGATGAATTATTGCAATGGTGGGCACCTAACACCTCCATGTTACAATACATCCATTGATTCAACTTAGAAAAATGGAGAATTAGTTGCTTTGACGGTGATTAGTT
>ML795566.1:219904-241197 GCA_009831015.1 Picea engelmannii | reverse complement strand
TATATATATATATATAATTCTCGTTGATTAACTTGAACGAAGTGTAACTTTGCTTCCCCATCTCCAGGTGTTGGGAGTTGGTTTTCTTCTCTCTGGTTTTAAGTTGGTATCAGAGCCTGAGGGAGGAGAGCATGTGTGGCTGTTGGATTGGATCCTGTTGTTGTTGTTTCCTCTCATAGAACTAGATGGATCTCGCAGGAGGATCGTTGTTGGTGCACCAAGAAGGAGAGAGGCAGATTGTCTGAGAGGGAGATCGTTGTGGAGATTGCTTCCAAGGGAGATCGTTGTGGAGATCGTTGCAAGGGAGATCGCCACAAGAAGTGAGGCGCACACTTATCCTTGGGTCTATACCTGATTATGCAAAGGATCCTATGGAGCATCTCTACGTGGCGTGGACGACAGGATTCAAACATGCGCATGGCGTGTTAGAGAGGTGATTCCACCTATCAATCCCCATACCTCTCACACCTTGTCATTTCTCACCCAGATCGTTGGTTCAAAAAATTGCTCCGTTAGACCTAGAGGAGGAGACCGCATCTGGAGGAGAGGCAGGTGACATTGATCTGTGGCGTGGGGGTGAGGCGATCAGAACGCGAGCTTTCTGTATGCTGGAGGAGCATCCCTAGAGGAGCATCCCTGCATACCGACCTCTTTAGATAGCATCATTTTCATGCCCATGTTGCATATCACTATGAAGAATTCAGTTGTCTCATTGCAATTCAATTGGAGAAGAGCTTCATTCAGTTATTTTCCCAACGATCTGAATCGTGAGGCTACGATTTTACATCGTGTGGCGATAAATAAATAAAGAGGAGATCGCTTTCTGACCTATAATTTTCTGAGATTTGACTACGAGTTTGTTGCATAAAGGAGTTTGCAAGGATGGCGAATCCGCTGGCAGAAACCTACCTCAATGAAGCAAACAAGTTAGATATCTTGAATTTCATCAATTGGAAATTCAAGATGCAAACTTTGATGGAAGGTTATGGCATATGGACGATCGCAAAAGGAGATGAAGCATGACCTAATGCAGCTGCAGGCGCGAAAGTGACAACAATCCTAGATTGGGATCAGTAGGAGAACAAAGCCAAGGTATTGTTGAGAATGTCTGTTAAAGATAGCATATTTCCGCATATTAGAGATGCTGAGACTTCTAGTGAAACGTGGCAAGCACTTAAAGATCTGTATCAAACTAATAATATGAATTGCATTATGTTCCTAAAGAGTAAATTGGTAAGTATTAAAATGGATATAAATGAGTCTGTCAATACTTTTCTTGGGCGAATTAAAGAAATGAAAGATAAATTGGGAGATATATGAGAAAAAGTGTCAAACACTAATCTTGTAACAATTGCCCTAAATGGAATGCTAGAGGACTATCAAATGTTTATAACAAGCCCTGCAACGAGGGAGAAAGCTCCTACTTTTGAGGAACTGACAAGTATATTGTTGCAAGAGGAAGAGAGGCACGTGAATTTGAAGCCTCACAATTTAGACTTAGCACTATGGACAAATAAGAGATTCCCTAAAGGGAAACCACGAGAAGGAGGCAGAGGAGGAAGTTCATTTAAGAAGAAGTCATTTCCAAAGTCAAATCAAGGTATTCCATCGAATAGAAATGAACCTGAGTGCTTCTATTGTGGTAGGACTGGGCATCTTTCCAGAGAATGTTATAAGAAGAAAAATGATGATGAGGCTAGGCATAAAAATAGAAAACATTCAGGACACTTTGCAGAAGAAAACCCAAATATTGAACCAAAAGATCTCAAATTGTTTGTGTCTAATGTTGCATTGTCTACTGAAACTGATGATGTTGATGCATTGTTTGTTGATTATGGCGCTTCAATTCACATGATATGTAACAATAATTGGTATATAAACTTTAAAGAAACACACAATGGTTCCCATATTTATCTTGGAGATGATCGCTCTTATCAAATCAAGGGATGTGGAATTATTCCAGGAACACTTATGAATGGTACTATCAAACACATTCACAATGTTGTGTATGTCCCTGGGATAAAGAAAAACTTGATTTTTGTGTCCACCATTACAGATCAGAGTTTGAAGGTCAAATTCTTCAAGACACATTGTATAGTGAAGGACTTGCAGGATCATTACAGAACTGTTACTTCAGGAGTCAAAGTTGGAGGCCTATACAAAATTGATGTCACAAGCAAGAATCATCAAGATTTAACTTATGCGACTATGCCTATAGAAACTCTTTGGTGCCAAAGGTATGGTCACATTAATTATCATGATTTGTTGTTATTACAAAAACAAAGTATGGTTGAAGGACTCACTATGTTGAAGAATGAGTATGTTGCCTGTGAAGGTTGTGCATTAGGAAATATGCACAGAGATGAATTCCCCTCTAATCCTGATAGGAGAAAAAGATATATGTTAGAACTTGTGCACACTGATGTTTGTGGACCAATGCAAACAAGGTCGCTAGGAGGTGCTTATTATTTTTTGTTATTTATTGATGATTGCACAAGATACACATGGGTTTATTTCCTTGGTAGAAAGGTCCTTCATGGCCTAGGGATTCAATGGAGGGTGTTGCAAATACATTCTCTGACCCTTGTAACTCATGAAGCTTTTAGGTTGGGTGAAAGATCCTAGCAAATCTCGTGCACAAAACTTGACCTTTCTTGTATTCCTTCCACATATTTATCCTTTTATGTACTTGAGATGATGAATGAGCTAGATGATCGATGTCGATCACTTGGATCATTGTATCAATAGATTACATGAATATATGTCAGAATGGTAGATGAACATGAATCCTTGAACACCATAGTTGATGATTTTGTAACACTTTGTTTTCCCCCATGACTGTAATTATGCTAAGAATTCATGTAATGTGATTATGTTTACAATTAATGAAAAACACCAGAAAAGTAACTAAGAAGGATAAAGCCTTGAGTACTGGACATGATATCACAAGTGGGATTGGTGAGGTGGATTCATAAGGTGGATTGGTGAGGTGGAGTTGAGAAGTTTCAATGAGAAAAATATGAATCTTTCTCAACACTCCAGCTTACACCTGCAAATTGAATGCATCACTTGCCAACGTGCCCAGATCTTCCTAGAGCCATCTGATTAATTATGATGGTCATGATTGGTGGTTGAAATAGTTATAACTATTGAAAGATCTGATTACTTGAAGAGGAAAGGGTCAACTGAAAAATTGATAGAAGGAGACCCCTAGATTGCCCCTTCAAATTCAGATTCCTGATTGGAGGTTTCGTATGACAACAATCAAGGGAATCTTGAGGAAGGTGTGGAAGAAGAGACAAAAGGTGGAAAACATCACCTAAACGCGCAGACACAAGAGGGAGAGGAACATACCAGCATATGCAAAAGAGAAAGAGAACAAAAAGAACACAACCAAAGAGAAGGTGAAAGCACTCAAGAATATTTTAGCAATTTGAGAAGCTGAAGATGGGTTCTCACAGAGAATCACAATAAAAAGAGTGAGTTGCAGATTCACCGTTGGACAAGGAAGTGGGGAAGAGACTCACGCACGAAAATCTGAGTAACCGAGCCACTGGGAAGTTTTCCTGAGGAAAATAGGAAGATTTCCCAAGGAATTGATGGCCACCCTAGAATAGAGAAGACCCACATCCATACTGGAGCAATAGAAGATTGCAGCTTGGTGTTTACTAGAAAGAAATCGACACTGGTAAGGGGAGGTTGTTGAGGGACTGTATAGTAGAGAAGGAACTCCCTTGTGCAGAGGAAATCCAATCGGGAAGGTACCTTATTAACCCATGGAGGTCTTGAGCTCAGGGGGAAGAGGGAAAATTCTATTGTTTCTAGTGGAGTGAAGGAAAGTAACCTTCCTCGACCATTTTGGACCTGTAAATGGTCCAAACTAGTTGAATAGATCCCCTTGTGGTATCATGGCTTGGCACAGGGGTGGCATGCTATAGAAAGACATACTACAACATAGTCTAAGGTTGGGAGGAAAGACTTCCTCTCTTAGTCAGTTGACGAGTTTGATATTTCACTGAACATATAAGTTTTTTAGCTTAACATGTTGATTTAAGTTGAATAATGCAAACATATTGTAGTATACCTAGGGAGGTAATATGGGGTACCTAGGGAGGTACCCAATTGGAATGTGGTTATGTATTATTAGTGGAAGTCATTTAATATATGAGAATGTGGTCATTTAATGTAAGATGAACTAGGTCCACTATATTAATAAAGACCCACTATGGTAGTTGGATGTAATAAATGAGAGAAGTATTGTATTTGGAGCAGTGGCTCAATAAGAGGATGCCCCCTCGAAGAGGCAAGTGAACAGGAGAGGATCCCTTCCATAATAGGATCCATTGTACGATGTTGCCCTACCTCAAGGGTTTCATAGTAATAAAGGAGATTTTTCATATTGTTCTTTTATATCTGTTGTGGTGATTTTGTATTCAATCTTTGGTTCTTAGCAATTGGTATCAGAGCACTTTCCTTGGCCAAAGAAGGGAAGATTTTTTTTCTCTTTTTGCAGATTTTTTTCTAGGGAAGAAAAAGAGGGTGGCGCACTTCAGGTTCATATTTGAAGCTTTACGAGCTGAATTTGGAAAAACAAATTGTTTATTTTAATTCCTCTCAGAAAAATACCCAATTTCAAAAAAAAAAACAGCCGAAACAGAGTTCGGGAAGTAAAGTTATGAGCATTTTAAATTCAGCAGTTTTTCAGGGTTTTTTCCGGAAAAAACCGTGATTTTCTGTCGTAACTTATTGTTCTATTTTTTGGGGGTTTTCATAGCAAGATGTATTTTATAGGGAAATGTGATGGCCCTAATATTGAAGCATTCATTAAATAAAGAAAGTCAGCATGGGAAGAGAATTGGCCCCATTGGATAGATCTCAAATTGCAAGGTGATGCTGCCATTTGGTAAAAATCACTTGATTATAAGGAGATGATGACACTCTCCAATGGAGAATTTGAAAAAATATTGTTAGACAAGTGGTCTCATGGAGAAAATAAGGATACAGAGAGAACCAAGAGTTTATTTTCATGTGACAAATCTATATTACAGGTTCATGGTTGTATTCATAAAGAAAATGTCATTGTTTCTATTAACCCTAGTTGCATGCATAATTTTATCAATGTTTAGTTGGTTAATAGATTGCAAGTTCTAGTAAAGAATATTCAAAGCACACAGGTTGAAGGTGAGAATGTTCAAATTTTTAAATATTTGAATATTACCATGGATAAATATGTGTTGCATTCAGATTTTTATGCTATGGATATGGATAAAGTGGATATTGTTTTGGGATATCCTTGGATAGAATCAGTGGGTACCATTAATATTAATGTGCAAAAGAAGTTTTTGAAGTTGTGGTACAAGAAAAATAAAATCACATTCCAGGATGTGTCTCTTAGTCAGAAAGATGGACCCATGAAAGCTAACAAAGAAGTTATTGTTGAGTCTGAAGTTGAATCAGAGGCAGAGTCTATAGAAGGAGATGAAGAAAAACTACAGGAAGGACATAATCAAGAACTTAAAGAGGTCATTGAATCAAAGGCACGAAGTGTTGCAGATTTGAAGAAAAAAGAGCAGATACCTACAATTGTTGTATATCGTCATCCACATCATATAGAGACACGACAATCATCAAGGCAAGGGCGTGTTCATCAACACATTTATGCACCAGCAGGGCAACAGAAAGGAAACCGATCAAGAGGTGCATGAAGGACTACTAGCACTACAGGAGGAGCTCAGGCTACAAAAAAAATTCCAGGGCAACCCCGCCATGATGCAGAGCAAGATCAAGGTGGCAAGGCAGTAGATGGACATCATGTTCGACTTCCATTAGGATGGATGGATGGTCATACTTCGTACCGATTGGCTACATTGCTTAGCCGATCATATTGTATGGTTTATTCTCATGTTTCGAAGACAAAACATGTGAAAGGGGATGGAATGTAGTATACCTAAGGAGGTAATATGGGGTACCTAGGGAGGTACCCAATTGGAATGTGGTTATGTATTATTAGTGGAAGTCATTTAATATATGAGAATGTGGTCATTCAATGTAAGATGAACTAGGTCCACTATATTAATAAAAATCCACTATGGTAATTGGATGTAATATGAGAGAAGTATTGTATTTGGAGCGGTAGTTCAATAGGAGGATGCCCCCTTGAAGAGGCAAGTGAACATGAGAGGATCCCTTTCATAATAGGATCCAGTGTACAGTGTTGCCCTACCTCAAGGGTTTGATAGTAATAAAGGAGATTTTGCATATTGTTCTTGTATATCTATTGTGGTGCTTTTGTATTCAGTCATTGGTTCTTAACACATATTGTTTTATGGTTTAAATGATAAATGTAAAATGTATGAAGGAATGGTTAAATTCTTGCGCAAAATGGATTATGCATGTTTGTTTTCACTGTTAACCTCATAAATCTATGTAACCAAGTAAGTAGTGCAAAGGTGGGGTGTATCCTTGTGAAAGTTGCAAGCCTTTGAAATGGAAAGCTTGCAGGATATAAACCTTCACTGGATGAGTGATGACAATAATGGGTATAACCTTCTGGCAAGCCCTTGAATGGAAAGCTTGCAAGATATGAAATCTTCACCCTGAACTTGGCAGTGAAATGTCGTGATGCCTGAGGAGGGTTGTTGTGTAGTTAGGGAGACTTTAGCCCAACAAAACTCCTTGTCTTGAAATAGAATGTTTGCAAGAAATACAAATCTTCATCCAAGTTATGAGGTGGAATTTCCTTAGCGAGTTTCGAGTGAAGGTAAGAGCCCAAGAAGGTTTAGTAGAACTTCGATGAAAAAGTCTGAAGACGCCATGATCACTTAAGTCTTGAATCAAACTGTTAACCTGGAGAAAACCCCTTTTTTGAGTCGGGATGAATGACCATTGTTGATTCGGTGTGGTGAGAGAATCCTGACGGTTGATCAAATGGAGAGGCCATGAGAGTGTTTAAGTAAAAGGTTTTACTGGGGATATAATGAGGACAAATCTGAGTCAACAAGGGGCATCAATATATTGGAGGATCAGAAGCTAAAAATGTGACCGTTGGTGTTACATGCAAGTCTGTTGAGAAGAAAACTGTCGAAGATATGGAGAGAGGAATCAGACCACTTGACTCTTTTAAAAAAAACCTTTTATTTTACTATGATGCATATTTAAAACGATTGTTGATGTAATATGGCCGGATTCAAGCTCATTTTTCTCTGAAAAACGGTGGATCTGATTGCTCTCGAGTTCGCCTACTCCAAATTCTTCACATAAAAAATTTGAAATTTGTATGTTGGAACTCTACTTGTATTGCTTTAAAAAAAACTTTTTATTTTCTCATAATACATATTTAAAATGATTATTGATGTAATCTGGCACGATTCATGTCCATTTTTATATAAAAAACGACGGATCTGATTGCTCCCGAATTAGCCTACTTCACCTAAGAAATACGTACGTTGGAACTCTACGTTTATGGTGTATGTGTACATGCCTTAATTTTCAAACAATTTGTTGACCCCGAGAAAACGCATGAATTGTCCCGCGGCTGTCTTGGAAGAGAGCAGATTCGGACAGGCCAAACCTTAATTTTCATATCCGGGGAGATTTACCGGAACTCCACGGAGTAGTTAGATTGCAGTATCTCCGACGATAAATATTATAAATGCTCCTTGAAAAATAGTCAATGATTTGAGTGGAGATGGAAATCGATGCGTATGTGGTGTCGGCACTCGGAAATCGATGCGTATGTATGAGTATAAGGAGATTGGAGTCGGACTGATCCATTGGGTGGTTCGAGCACCTTTCCTCCGGATTCTTCGATGTCGGAGAACAGCTTCGAAATTCTGGTCACCTGCAACGCGGTCGATTCCCTCGGCAACGAAATGAAAAACCACAAACAAGAGTAATAGATGGAAAGTAGCGACTGACAACAGCTGGACAAAGATGGTTTCCCAAAACAAGTGGCTGGACAAAAAACCGAAAAACCTCTCTATAAAAAAATGCCTTCGGCACATGATCTGTATAGACAATAATGTTGATCTCATCATTAAGATGCTCTGGATTTTAATCAATCGATATCTTGTAACATGGAGGTGTGGTGCCCGCCACTCCAATAATTCAACATCCGCGAATTGTTGACGAGATTACCTTACAACCCTACCCTGCCCTACTTCTTATAAAGAAAGACAATGACGCTGTACAGCTCTTCTATTGGAAAATGGGCGAGATGTCCAGGTAAAATCATCTTTATTGTTCGAAGTTTGATTTTAAAAATGGGTACATTGAAATTGAGACGAGTTTATATAAATACAAGAGTGGTAGCCACTGTTAAGAAAAGGTGAATTTATATCTTGGTACTTGTAATATGGACGTGTCAGCAATTATTTATTACAAACGTAATTATTTATTATAAAAGATTAATTTATAATTTTACATTATTTAAATTGTGTTTTTGAATGTATAAATAGATTCAATCTTTTTTCAAAAGTTTTAATTGTTTCAATTAATTTTAAGTTTTGTACTTTTTAGAATTCTTTTAAAATTTTACATATGGTTAGTCCCACATGTATGAGTAATGGGGGATGATGTGGTATTCAGTGGGTGTTATGGTGGTCAACAGGGTAGGTCAATTTGTGGGAGGCATAACTTCTACATACGAGCTTCGATTGAGGTGATTTTCACACCATTGGAAATGTCTCAGTGCATGGAATTGTGAGTTGTGCTTGAAAAGTTTTGACCCGAAAAGATGTTGTTTGATCCCTCACAAAATGGTTCTAGAAGGTTCCACATCCAAAATCTCCAAATTGAGACATGCCACTAAAATGGGCCCTGTAAGTCAATTCCTCTAATTTTTCCATCCAGAAAGTACCAAGATATATGGAAAATTATATGATGATCCAATACAGATCAACATTGAAGACAAATTTATTGATTTCCTTTGATCTTGAACATTCCTTTGATTTGCATATCTGCATGGGGTCTCTCACCTTCTTTTTGTAGATTTGGTACAAGCTTGTTGTAAGTTCTTACCCTGTTTTTTCTATGTAAGTATATCGGCTCGATTTTTCCATTTGAGTTATTCGGACGCCAATTGAGGTTTCATTGAAGGCCTTGAGAAAAATGCCACTGGTTTTGATATGAATCACCACTATGAAAATAAAATGGATGTTTCCTCCACTCAAAAGCATCCTTGTCATGTTGATTCTACTCCTGGCTACTACATCGAGATTTAGGGGACATTTGGAGGAATTCTACAATATTTTCTGATCACCGGGGTGTCCCATGTTCAAGTCCATATCCATGATGGTTTTGAAAGGCCTCAACATCCCTCATGTGATGGCGTACCAGATAAGTGGCACTAGCAAGGACGAATAGCGGATGAAAAGGTTGTTGGATGTCATTTACCATCTGAGGCATCGATATCTTTTGCACCTAGACCACTAGGATTTGGATGGAGAGAGGGTCAAATTGGCTTTGCATGTCAACTTTGATAGGGTTTCTCGGGTCATGGACAATGTAAATGTGATGGGCAAGGAAAATTTTATTACTTACATGGGTTTTAGTGAAATTGCATTTGTGCTTCATGTTGTTTCTATTTTTCCTACGGTAAGTACAAATTGGGACTAGCTCATTGTTGGAGCAGGCTATTTTGGGAGCAGAGTCCGAGGAAAGAGTGCAGCAAACGAGGAAAATAACTAAGGAATGGACCAAAGGAAGTAGCGTGCACTAGGAAATGAGGAGAAAACAACACACAAGAAGGAAAAGGAAGCAGCACGTCGAGAATTAAGGAGAAGAAGCACAGAGTCAAAGAAAGGAATGAAGACCAACTGCGTGAAGGAAGTTATTATGTGGACAATCCTAATCCACTAGGGTTAGGGTTTTGGGTTATGATGTAATGGTTTTACCTAATTTTTTAGTATAAATATGATGTATGAAATAGATAGGAGGTATCTTTTTTTTCTACATTATCATATGTTGAGAAGTCTTGAATATTTTGGAGAACCTTTTTGAATCGCAATCATTGGTTTTGGTTGAGAGATGTGGAGATCTTGTGGAGTCAGTTTTGGAGATGTATGTGTTCGACAACACAGGTATTCCAACAGAGGAGGAACACCTTCAGTAAACACTCACATAACCAGACCAAAGATCAACACACCGATGTTTTCACGTGGTAAAACCCCTACGGGGAAACATCCACGGCCCCAGCCAACACGACCACTTGGAGCAGTTTATTAATGCAAAGAAAAAGATTACAGAGAGATTTTACAAGAGAGTTTCTCACAATCGATCATCGGCAAATGACCCTCCATGCTCTTTAAATAGAGATCATGGACCAATCGAGTGTTAAGCCACAGATCAATGGCCATTAAGATCGAGGAGAGTATGAACCGTCAGATCACTCTATGTCGAGAACATATCGTAACCATCGGATTTCCTAACTACAAATGCATACTAATGCATACTAAAGAAACACACTAGAAAACACGCTTTTACCTAACGACACAATAGACCAAGTAGATCTTACTAACTCCTAAGTGTCTAAATATCCTAACATCCACCCTTAAGAACAACTTGGGATAGAATTGAAGGATTTACAATAGTGACACAATAGGAGAAGGAAGGAGTCATTAGAGCCTATCCCCCCTTAATGACAACTTCCTAAACTCCTAACATAGATCGAAGTTTGGAAAACTTCGCTTCTGTAAGAGACTTTGTGAAAATGTCTACAACTTGATCTTCTGTAGGGCAAAATAGCACTTCAATAACTTGATCATGAATGAGCTTTCTGATGAAGTGCATGTGTAGCTCGATGTGTTTGCTACGCTGATGTTGAACCGGGTCTTTGGCAAGCTTGATGGCACTCTGATTGTCACACCAAAGGCTGGTCGGATGCTGGTGCTAGAATCCAAACTCTGAAAGGATCTGTCGAAGACACAAGGCTTCTTGACTTGCATTTACTGCTGCTCAGTACTCTGCTTCTGCTGAAGAAAGTGCAATAGCCTGTTGTTTCTTACATGACCAAGTGACAGGTCCTTAACCAAGGGTGAAAACATAACCTGCAGTAGACTTTCGATCATCAGGGTCGCCAGCCCAATCTGAATCAATGAAACCAACCAATAAAGGAGTCCCCCCTGAACTGTAATGTATCCCGAACTGAACTGTACCACGAACATAGCGAAGTATCCTTTTAGCTGCTTTCCAATGGATTTCATGGGGTGTTTTCATATATCGGGCAACAAGACCAACAACAAAGGAAATATCGAGACGGGTATGAGTCAAGTATAAGAGGCTACCAACTAACTGACGGTACAGGGTGGCATCAACTTCAGGAGAAGTACAGGTGGCAGAAAGCTTGACTCCAGACTGGAATGGAGAAGGGCTTCGTTTACAATCGTCCATGTGAAAGCGACGAAGAAGGTCACAAGCATACTTAGACTGGGAAAGAAAAATTCCTTCATTGGTTTGCAAAACTTGGAGGCCAAGGAAATGGTGCAAAAAGCCTAAGTCTGTCATTTCAAGTTTCTTCTTAAGGCTGGTTTTCACACGGTTTAAAAGTCTTGAGTCACTACCAGTAAGGATAAGGTCATCAACATAAAGGACAAGGATTATGAGATGGCTTCCTACTTTCTTGGTATAGACATTAGGATCAGAATGGCATCTAGAGAATCTAGTGGCAATAAGAAAGATATCCATTTTGGCATACCAAGCTCGGGGAGCTTGCTTGAGACCATAAAGAGATTTCTTGAGGTGACAAACAAGGCTAGAGTCATTCTGGACATAGCCAGGAGGTTGTTCCATGTAGATTTCTTCTTGCAAATCTCCATGCAAGAAGGCGGATTTAACATCCATCTGATGGACCTCCCATTTATGTAAGGCAGCAAGGGCAAGAACAAGGCGGATGGAATTCATTTTTGCTACAGGGGCAAAGGTTTCATTATAGTCAATTCCTTCAACTTGGGAAAATCCTTTGGCAACTAACCAAGCCTTGTGTCTTTCAACACTTCCATCTGATGCATACTTAGTTATGTATACCCATTTACATCTAACAAGTTTTCTCCCTTTTGGAAGAGGTACAAGATCCCAAGTATCGTTTGCCATTAAAGAACGATACTCTTCATTCAGTGTTGTATCCCAATCTGAATGACCTGAAGCTTCTACAAATGTCTCTGGATCATGAGTTTCTAAAACTTGAGAAAAAAGAGAAGAGGCTCGCTGGAACTATGAACGTGTCCGACGTTTATCTGAAGAATCATCGACAAGATCACCAGTTGCTTCTCGTGTTGAACATACCCATCTAGGAAGCGGTGGAGCTGGTGCTGGTTCAGGTTCAAAGGAATCATCTAGAGAAGGGTGAGCAGGAGGAGGTGGATTTTCATCCTCACTGTCATCATCTGAAGAAGAAACCAGATCATAAGAAGGCACAAACGCCGAAGATGGCTCGCAGGCCGAAGAAGGCACAATCGCCGAATTAGGCTCACAGGCCAAGATATTTTCATCAAATTTAACATCTCTTCTAATAATAATTTCATTACAATGTGATTGAAGAAGTCTGTAACCTTTGACATCTTCAGAATAACCAACAAATATAGACTTCTCACTTTTAGGCTGCAGTGCTTTCCTTTTCTCATCAGGAATGTGAGCCCATGCTATACTGCCAAATACACAGAAGTGACTTACATCTGGTTTAATTTTAGTCCAAGCTTCTTCTGGTGTTATATTTTTAAGAGCCTTTGTGGGAGTGCGATTTACTATGTAATTTTCACAGTAGATGGCTTTCGCCCAATACTTTAGACATTATCTGTTCTTAACCTTTGAATTTGATGTCCAGATTGTTTTTCTACAAGGGCCTTGTAGGCCAAAAACTTGTCAAAAACTTCACTCTTGAGTTTTAAGAAGTAAACCCAAGTATGTCTAGAAAAGTCATCAATGAAAGTTAAGAAATACTTGCACCCAGAAAAAGAAGGAAAAGAAAGTGGACCACACAAATCACTGTGAACAAGCTGCAAAGGACCTGAGGCGTGCCAAGAGGCATGTTTGTCAAAACTGTCCCGATGATGTTTGTCGAGAACACAACCAGCACAACCACCATATCTGCATGAAACAAGAGGAAGACCAGTCACCATCTGTTGATTACATAGTTGTTGCAATGAGTGATAGTTTAGATGACCAAACCGCTCATGCCAAAGTTTGCTCAAGTCATTTCTATGAGCAACAAAAACTGATGAAAAAGATGATGACCCAAAGTTGTCAAATTTGTACAACCTGGTAATATCATCAGCAATTCTAGTTCCAAGAACATGCTTAGGATCTTTTATATCCTTGATTACAATTTGGTGAGGTGAAAACTCAACGGTTTTACCTTCACCTGAATGAGTGATTTGATATACTAATAGAAGGTTACAAGAAAGACTTGGAACACATAATACATCATTGAAATGACCATTATCTACTTGAACAGTTCCAGATCCTAGAACACTAAGAGATCTATCATCACCAACAAATATTTTCTTGATGTTACATTCATTTAGAGCAGAAAATATGGCTTTAACCTTAGCCATATGATAAGATGCTCCTGAATCAATAAGCCACTCATCAGAAGAAGAAGTAGTAGTAGAATTTGAATTGAAGGAGAAACCAGAAGCAGAAAGTGCATGTCCGTGAGAAGAATAAGTAGAATCAATACCGATGTTGTGCTTCTTCATCATTGCTTCTAAAGCTACCATCTTCTTGAAACATTTGGACTCATCATGATCATCTTTATCACAAAAGTTGCAATGTCTGTTAGTATTCTTACTTTTATATTTTGTTCATTTGTCACCAGTAGAAGTTGAAGCTGTTTGAGTAGGTTTGGGACCCTTATGTTGTTTGTTGTTGTAGTGAGGATGTTGCTTCTTGGGATACTTGGGTTTATCTTTCTGTTGGGCAACTAAGGCTTTGTTGGAGGGACCTGCAGTGTTGATCACTCCAAATTGTACAAGCTTATCTTCCTCTCGAATCAAAGAAGCACAAAAGGACTCAAGACTGTGTTTTTCATAAGCTTCTTCCCCTAGAGCCTCTCTCATGGCATAAAAGTTAGATACAAACACATAATATGCACTACCTAGCTTAGAAAGAATAAGATAGATGCAACGCTCTTCCTCCATCTTTATTTTACATTCTTCACATAAAATTCTAGTGTTTTAAACTTAGATAGATAGTCTCCAAGGCAAGAAAAAACATTTGGACTCAAGGTCAGTATTTGATTTTCTAACTGTTGTGCTCGAATAATATTGAGTTTACCAAACACAGATTCAATCGTGTCCCAAGATTCTTTGGGGTCATCAATATCTTGAAGGTGGTACCTTAAATCAGGAGAGATGGGAATTTCGATTAGTCCACGTGCTTCGTCATTCCTATTACCCCACTTGGCTTTCTTATCAGCATCAATGGGTGCTTTTTCCTTTCCCAAGGTAATCTGGTACAAGCCTTTACTTCTTAATAAATCTTCCATATGAGATTTCCATTGGAAGTAGTTGTTGCTGGTAAGAAAGACAATACTTGTAGAAGCCATATTAAATATGTAGATAATATGGATTTAAAAACTAAAACTGATGATCTGGATGGAAAGAGCTCGAAAAGTTATGCGGTTTTAAAAAAAACGGCACTGAAAACGAACTTCCGATGTTAGAGTTATGCCCTTTTAAAAAAAGGCACAATCGGTAACCAAATGACCACGTGATTGTGTAAGTTGCTTTATGAAGTGACCCACTTTTATAAAGAGATGTGGGGATCACTTTTACAATGAAGTTACTTTATAACAGAAAAGTTGCATGCAAAATAAATAACTCTAAAATAAAATATTAAAGCTACTTATAGTGATTCACTTTTATACTTGAAGTGAAATACACTTTACAATTTTAGCATGAACTTTTTCAAAAAAGATAACAAAAGAGAGACTTTGAACTCAAGACCTCTTACTTAATAAGGCAACTTTTAACCAAATGATCTAAAAAACATATTGTAATGTTCAGAAGGAGGATTGGGGGTGTTGTTGTTTTGGAAGACGACCTTGGAGAGCGTGCTAAAAAAAAAACTCTTTTCACACAAGAAAAAAAATTCGCTTCTCGATGACAACAAGGGTTAGATCTCGGTTAGCTTACTCGGAAGATGCACATTTTCCTATCTGTTTCTGATTTGTTGAGATCACACAGGGCGCGAGGCAAAGAGCATACGCATATCTAAAAGAGTAGCAACATGGAAATAAATAAAACAAAACCGAAATAAAACCAAAATACTACTCTGCAAAAATTTTAAAAAATGCGTATTCAAGTTTTATACCTCTGGATCTGACTGTAATGGCCGTATCTTGGGCAAACGAAAACCTTTTCGAGTGAAACGAAAAGTGTTCCTGACTGAAATGAGCACTCCAGATGCAATGGATCAGTCCTCTCAGCCCATAAATGTACGAAAATGACAGAAAGTGGAGATGAGGCAACTCGGCTTCACGATCTCGATCTTCAACAGGAGCAGGCCTTCAAACAAGCTCTGATACCATGTTCGACAACACAGGTATTCCAACAGAGGACGAACACCTTCAGTAAACACTCACATAACCATATCAAAGATCAACACACTGATGTTTTCACATGGTAAAACCCCTACGGGGAAACATCCACGACCCCAGCCAACGCGGCCACTTGGAGCAGTTTATTAATGCAAAGAAAAAGATTACAGAGAGATTTTACAAGATACTTTCTCACAATCGATCATCGGCAAATGACCCTCCATGCTCTTTAAATAGAGATCATGAACCAATCGGGCGTTAAGCCACAGATCAATGGCCATTCAGATCGAGGAGAGTATGAACCGTCGGATCACTCTATGTCGGGAACATATCATGACCATCGGATTTCCTAACTACAAATGCATAGTAAAGAAACACACTAGAAAACACACTTTTACCTAATGACACAATAGACCAAGTAGATCTTACTAAATCCTAAGTGTCTAAATATCCTAACAGTATGGAGTGTAATTGAGGGCTAGGTTACAAGCTATGTTGCTTGGTGTGACATTGGCCAGCCTCACAGAGTATGACAAACTTATGATGTAATGCGTGCAACACAGAACTTTTGATGAAAAATAATAAATAAGCAGAAGATTTTTTTGGACGTAGCCCGAGGGGTGAACCACGGTAAAATATGGTGTTTCTATGTGTGTTTCTTTTATGTGTTGCTTTGATATTCTTTGATGTTGAATGAATAAATGAATACATGAATTAGTTAAATTTTATTTACAACACGCAATAGAATAGTATGACGTTTTCTGCAGAAAGAATGTTATTGAATGGGTAAAATTGTAGACCTGAATTATTTGAAATAAAGAAGAATGAATTTCTACATCCCTACAAGCAATATCCCTTCCATGACTGTAGACACTTGGGTCTTTCAGTCACCCATAAGTCATATCAGGTGAGACTGTGTTGCGCAATATGTGTGCAATGTTGTCTTCTAGTTTACTAGGAGGGTCGATGGTTTCTAGGGTTTTGTTGGAGAACTAAGGTAGAACTTGGGTCAACCCATACATCCAACAAATGGTTTCGTTGTCGGATGGAACTCAAAAGAACATCCTAGAAGGGATCTATTGAAGAACAATGAAAAACAATGCAGTGGTAGAAAGGGATGTTCAGGCCATGGAATCCAACTAAGCAAGAGATTGAAAGATGGCTGGAGACAAAACAACTTGAGTTTGTGCAGAAAGATAAAAGAAGTTTCAGATATACATCGCGACAGTATTTATAGGGGTATGTGTTTATTGATTTGCATGAGGCATTTTTCTGTTACTTTCCAGAGTTGTTGCAAGAGTGGATATAGAGGTTGAAGGATACCCATCCCACTAATCGTATCAGACAAGTAGAGTGGACTATTGAGAACATCGCGTGGTTGGAAATGGTTAATAATAAATTCACGTGCGTAGTGGATTTTTGGTTATACAATATTATTGCAGTGTTTATTACTGAATTTACAGCCGATACAACGAAGTCATATACTGCTGTAAAGCATGATTTCTTGAAGGGACCCAGAGGAAGGTACATTAGGTATCTTTACACGTCGATCAAGATCTTATTGCATGATAAAGATGTGATGACCATGGAGTCAGACAACTAAATCACTCTGCGTGCATGGGGGAACTGGGGGAAGCACTAAGGAAGATCTGAGATATGGAGAGGGCTCTAGAGAGAGGCCACATGAAGGAAGAAATTTACCCCATCATGATGGATGAGGAACAAACCATGGAAATAATAAGGAAAGAAGGAGTGACACGCAGCAAATGACCCTACTAGTATAAGATCAATAGTAATAAGAGGGTAGTAGTCGAGCGAGATGGATTGGACAATGATGCGGAAGAGGTAGAGGATCTTTGTATGATGAGGTAGAATGAGGATATCATGCACGCCACGTATGAGAGGAAAACCAGAGGTCAAGGGTCCAACGCAGAAGAAGGTTCTCCATTCCAGATCTGAATTAGTGTGGAAGCCACAAACCCATGTGCAACTAAGACATATGAAGAAGAAAAAATGACTAGACCACAAGTGATTAGTGGTAGAATGATTTTGTTAGGACGTGGTTCTAGTGGAAACTCAAGTAGAAGTATAAGCTTAGTTAACATCATTCATGTATCTACATTGCGCAGAGGTGATAGTGCAACAAACTTCACAATGGAAAGAGTAGATCCAACTATTTGGTTACCAGAGTTCCATGGAGAAGGATCAGAGGATCCATAGAAGCATCTTTTCATCTGTGAAAATATTTGGGTAGCTAAGTAATTGTTGATGAAGATAAAAATGTTGCGCAATTAGCAATCACATTCAGAGACTATGCATTAGATTGGTATATGGGTCTCGCTGTAAATAACCCACATGGAGCACCAACAACTATCACAAACGTGAAGAAGGCCTTGATCAATGCATTTCAAAAACCATGTTCATAGGATTAGTTCATGAATGAAATGATAGAGATCAAGAAGAAACCAAGAGAGTCAGTATGGGAGATTGATCAAAAGTTCAAGAAGCTGAAAGGTAAGTTTAAGTACCCTATTATTGATATGCAACATAGAAATTTGTTTGTGAATTCTTTATCACCACACTTGAAGTATCCTTTGAGGCAACAAAAGTTTTAGAATCAGGCTAATGATCTGCAAGCAACCTTGCAGTTAGAGGAAAATCAATATAAGCATACATATCCAATTGCGGAAGAGCTGAGAGAAGATATGAAGAACTTGACATTTTAGTTGAATCAAAATAAAGGTAAAGAAAAGATGGAAGATATTTGGTGTACATTATGCAAGACAGAAGGTCATCATAAGAATGAGTGTTCACTATTTTAGCAGTATATAGGAGTAGCTATGCCAAATCCTTTATCTTTAGGAGGACCATGGTGTGAGATATATAGGACACATGGGCATGATCCTTATCATTGTCCCATGATGCAAAAGTATCAAATAGTACCCAAATCAATCTTTTGTAACTTTTGCAAGTCAAATGAACATGAAGACAAGGATTGTATAACCTTGGAAATAATGAAGGAGATAACCTTAGATGCATATAGGGTGTAGGTTGAACACATGACAAGACAACCTGCGCAGAAGCCACGGTATAATACCCCGCAACAGTTTGCAGTGCCACTGCAGTATAATAATGCACAACAGTTTGGGACACAACCACAGTATAACAATGTGCAACAGTTTCAAGAACCACCGCAATATAAAAATGCACAACAGTGCACCACGCCTCTGTAGTACAATAATGCGCAACCGTAGGTACAATACACCACGCAGAGACAATCAAGGAAATAGAGGAGGCTTCAGAGGAGGAGGCCATGGAGGTAGAGGATTTGGAGGAGGTAGAGGACAAGTAGTTTGTCACAACTGTCAGAAACCTGGACATTATGCAAGAGATTGTCCACAACCACCTGCAACATGTATATATTTTTGCGCAACATACCATGAGATAAAATATTGTCTGACACTTATGGTAAAGATATAGGACAATAGGAACCAAAACAATTAGAATATCTAATGGATTGGAAAACAAAGAAGAGGATGGGAAGAAGATCCATATAACTACTAGAGGTGGAGACAAGACTAGAGAAGACACAAAAAAGAGGGAGCAGGATCAGTACCAGTGGGTCAGGAAGAATACCACACCTGAACAAAAGTTTGATGCACAAAAAGAGAAAGAGACATTCAAAGAGGCTAGACAAGAGATTTTTAAGGAAAATATTGCCTCTACTTCAGGAACAAATCCAGTAGATGATGTACCAGTGTATGACATGCCTCCCTTATTTGATCAGACCAACAAGGAGAAACATGCATAAAAGGTTAGTAATTTAAGAAACTTTTTGGTATCTTATGCAAAGCTATTGAATGATAAGTCATATTTGCAAGTGTTACAAAATCTGTTAGAAAAGTGTAATTATGGGGAAGAAGGGGTAAAGATAGTAAACCAGGTCCGTAAGAAGAGAAGAACAAGTAGGGAATTCAGGTTGAATTCAAACATTGGAGATTTCAATATGAGGGATATTGTATTAAACTTAGGATCTGAAGTAAATGTGTTTCCTAAGAAGACATGGGAAGCTATGGGGGAACCTACATTGGGGTATTCACCTATTCAGTTGAAGCTATCAAATCAACATAGAGTGGTGCCAATTAGTATATTGAAGGGGATACCGGTAGATCTAGATGGTGTGCACACCATGGCAGACTTTGAATTCATTGACATAGTGGATAACACTTCACCCTATCCAACATTGTTAGGACTGGATTGGGCATTTGATAACCAGGCTATTATAAATTTGAAGACTAGAAATATGATCTTTGAATCAGGAGAATACAAAGTTATATCACCTTTTGATCCTTCAAAAGGAGGAAAGTATGTTGAACCTGTGACAGAAAATATCCTTACATAATACATAAACCAGTTGTATAGAACTATTGCGTGTGAAGAGGATTACATCAACCCAACTGCAGATGGAACGCTGAGTTGGAGGAGTATTAGTTCTTTTTCTTCAGACTCTGACACAGGACTGGAGAACTAGCAGTAGTGATTACATGAATTATCTACTAGAAGATATGCCAGAATGGCGCACGTGCTAATATGGGTTGGTACAGAGGTAAGAGAACCTCCTACTTTTTATGGTCAGAATAATTTAGAAGAATTTTTATTGAAGTTTTAGGTAGAAGTTTTCGAGAATTAGAGATTACCATCACTAGACATTTCCTTGAAAGTAACACATGCTCGTTGGTGGGGTACTCATAAGGAGAAGATCAATAACTGGTTTCAATGCAAGACGTTACTGCGCATTAGATTTGGTGCAGAGCAAGAGAACATGTTTTTGGAGAAGTATGATGGAATTGGAAAACCCAGAGAACACATAGATAGATGTATAATTCAGTGGATATTGGTACCAAAAGAAGAATGAAAAAATAACTTTATTCACACATTAGAAGGAATTCCAAAGAACTAGTACACAGATCAGGAACAATGCAGGGAAACTGCAAATTGGGAAGAAATGAACCAAAATTTTTTGATTACATTTTCCTTTGAACATGAGAGTCAAGAGATAGATACAACACTGAAGGTGGTAAGAGACAATATTTTTGAATAACCTGAAGTGGAAATTGTGGCAACTTATCAGAACCAGAAAAGATAGACAGTCAAACAGTTGTTACATTGTTATCATGTCACAGAAGAAGAAGACCCAGCAGAAGACAATCCGTGCAATATCCAGATACTAGAAGTTGAAGGAGAAAGAGAAGTAGAAGGTCCACAGTTAGAATAAGAAGACTATGCTGCACCTTTGAAGATAAAGAAGGTAAATATTGGAACAACAAAAAACCCAAAGATTGCAAGTATTGGAGATTATTAGGACAACCAGATAGTAGAAATAATAATAGATTTACCACGCGAGTACAATGATTTGTTTCCAACGATGTTTTTAGAGATGAAGGGACTAGAAGGAGAACTTGGAGAGATTGCAAGATACCAGATATATAAAATATGCAGAACAGAAACGAAATGCTAGAAATGACAGAATAACAGTAAAATATCCAGCATAATCTTCACAATACACAGAAATGATATACGAAATAGCAATAGAAATAACACTTTGAATTAGATAGCAATGTTCACAGGCCTCTTCGAGGGGGCAACCTACAATCGAGCAGCGCTCTGTTACAATAATATCCCAGCTAGGGTTCTCATACCCTCGACTCCTATTTATACTAAAAAGAAGCATCTAGAGGAAGATCCTTCTAGAAGCGGAAGC
>ML795566.1:185128-214666 GCA_009831015.1 Picea engelmannii | reverse complement strand
ATCCTTCTAGAAGCGGAAGCTTCTATTAGGTCTTCTTACATCCGCCTTATTCTATTTTATTGAAAGGTCTTATTAATATTGACCTTTATTACATCTGAATACATTGATCTACCTATGTGCGGGTTAGGACCTTAACAGAGATGAAGATCCCTTTGAAATCATATGCTAGACTAATAATATAGAGACCTTATAGATTAAATCCAATATATAAGCAGAAAGTGAACGAAAAAATAAACAATATGTTAGAGGTTGGTATCATAGAACCTGTGGAGGAATCAGAATGGATTAGTCCTATGGTAGTACATGAAAAGAAGCAAGGGGGAATAAAGATCTGTGTAGACTTAAGGAAGTTAAATGATGTTTTCTTGCATGATCCTTTCCCTACCCCATTTACAGATGAAGTATTGGAGAATGTAGGAGGGAAAAAATCCTACTCATTCACAGATGGGTTTCCAGGATATCATAAGATCAAGATAGCACCAGAACATAGACATAAGATAAGATTTACTACAAAATGGGGATCATATCAATGCACAGTGATGCCATTTGGTTTGAAGAATGCACCTAGAATTTTTTCCAGAGCAGTGGTAGCAACCTTTAAGGATTTTATTCATAAGTTTTTGGAGGTTTACTTGGATGATTGGACAATTTTTAGCTTATTGAAGGATCATGTTGAAGTGTTAAGATTGATGTTAGACAAGTGTAGACAGTGTCAGATCTCATTGAATATCAAGAAATGTATTTTCAGCACACCATTTGGAATCTTGTT
The DNA here is from genome assembly GCA_009831015.1 of Picea engelmannii. Lineage (NCBI taxonomy): Eukaryota > Viridiplantae > Streptophyta > Pinopsida > Pinales > Pinaceae > Picea > Picea engelmannii. Next base: position 213,897 of record ML795566.1, on the reverse strand, counting down.
AGGGCATGTAGTGTGTAAACAAGGTTTGTTGGTTGATCTTGCCAAAATTGCTATCATAGTTAATTTACCACCACCTAAGTGAGTGCGCCAATTAAAAATTACACTTGGTCTTACAGGATACTATATGAAGTTTATAAGGGGATATGCACAAATTACTACGCCGATGGATAAATTATTGAAGAAGGACATCAAGTATCAGTGGAATGAGGAATGCCAATAGATTTTGGATATTTTGAAGGAGAAGATGGTGACTACACCAATTCTGTTGTTTCCATATTGGTCAAAATAATTTCATGTGCGTGTGGATGCATCATCAATAGCACTTGAAGCAGTCTTGACACAACCATGAGAAGGTGACATAGATCACCCTATAGCATTTGCAAGCAGGAAGTTGTCAGATTCAGAATAGAACTATAATACTACAAAAAGGGAAGGCTTAGCTATGGTATATGCACTGCAGAAGTTCATACATTATTTGTTAGGCCAATATTTTAAGATGTTTAAGGATTACTCTATTCTTAGATATTTGGTCAATAAGCCATTGTTGGGGGGAAGAATATGCAAATTGATGTTGTTATTTCAAGAATTTGACTTTGAAGTTGTGATGAAGGCTGGAAGATTGAATGCAGGACCAGATCATTTGTCCAGGATAACCAATGGAGAGGAACCAAGCAGTTTGGAAGACAACTTTCCTGATGCTCAACTATTTTTAGTACATATTGTTGATGAGTATTTTGCTGACATTATTGAATTTTTTAGTACGGGATTTGCCACAAGAGAATTTAATATTGCGTAGAAGAATAACTTGGTAGTTAGAGTTGCATATTATCATCTGATTGTAGGAAATCTATAAAATCTTGGTGCAGACAACATCTTGAGGAGATGTTTTATGGAGTATGAAAGACCTATCATTTTGGTAGAAGCACATGAATGAATAGTTGGAGGACATTATGCAGGGAAAGCTACCGCACAGAAGATATTGCACACAAGATTATGGTGGCTAATAGTTCACAAGGATGCAAAAGAGTACTGTCAAAATTGTGATGTCTGTTAAAGGGTTGGAAAGCCATTCAGGAGGGATGAGATGCCATTGAGACCTCAAGTAATTTTACAAGTGTTTGACAAGTGGGAATTAGACTTTGTAGGACCTATTAATCCACCAGCCATAAGATCAGGAGCAAGATACATTATTATAGTGAGACAATATTTAATTAGATGGGCTCAGGCAACAACAGTGAAGGATTGCAACATAAATACTACAACACGCTTCTTATTTGAACATGTAGTTACAAGATTTGGATGCGCTAGAATTCTGATGAGTGATCAAGGGACTCATTTTATCAATAGTATTATCCAGAAAATGCTTGAAGAATTTGAGATATATCATCAGAAGAGAACTCCATATTATCCTCACGCTAATGGAATAGTGGAATCATTTAACAAGATTTTGGAGAATTCCTTAACAAAGATTTGTAATGTAAACATGGATGATTGGGATATGAAGGTACCAAAAGTGTTATGGGCTTATAGAACTACATGCAAGAAGCTACATGGAAAACACCTTTCAGATTGGTGTATGGACAAGAAACAATAGTTCCCTTGCAGTATTTGATACCCAGTCTGCGCATTGCAGCTATCAGAAACATGACAAATAGAGGCACGACACAGGAAATATTAACTCAACTTATGGAATTAGAAGAAGACAGGATCATAGTTGGTTTCCATCAAGAAGTATAAAAGGCAAAGGAAAAAGCTTGGCATGACAGACATATCAAGAAGAAGAACTTTAAGGTGGGAGATTTGGTTCTCCTCTATGACAGTAAATATTTTCAACACCCAGGAAAGCTCAAAATGCATTGGCTAGGGCCATATGACATAAAGTCTGTCACAGATGGAGGTGTTGTGAAGCTATAGGATTTAGCAGGAAAATAAGTTCAAGGTTTGGTGAATGGTAGTCGATTGAAACTATATAGGGATAATTGACCCACTAACCCTTAGTAGTTGCAGCACAGAAGTTAGAGTTGTACATATCGTATATAGTAGGAGTTAAAAAAAAGTGGAAAAATGACAAAAACACAAAAAGAAGTAGGTAGAGGAATAAGTGATAGACAAGTAGTTCAAGAATACAACGCGCAGTAGAATCCAGAAAGAGATATGACATAACCTAAAGACAGTGTGCAACAAAAAGAAAATTGATGCAACAGAATGCAAGATATTGCGTGACAGAAAAATGTACTCAACACGACGAATCGGGAAGTAGTCGGAAAAAGAAAAAAAAGGCGGTAAAGTGGAATACGATAGAGCATTAATGACAGGCCTTATAAAATCATGAAACTTGCAAAGAATGCCTCATTGTGACTTGGAGCAAACAAGAGCTAAGGAGAAGAAGCCGATAAAACAAATAGAGTGATTAGTTATCCCCAGAGGTTTCAACATCGATTTAGAGCACCAGGGTCAAGGATTTGCAGTATGGTGCCACCTAAGGTTCGACACCCAGTCAAATGTCAAGGAGAACCCATAGAAACTCGAGATTGTTGCAAGAGAAAGAACCAAAGTGGGAAAACCTAGTGCACTTGCAGGAGTTGTAGACGTAGACGCGATTCCATCACCAGAACCAATTATCCCAACACCAGTCAAAGAACATGAGCCTATTGTGGAGCATATGGACGTGAATCCAGGACTGAAGAGAAGAATCCCACATAAACACAAAACCCTACACATCAACTCAAGCTGGGAGCACCACAGCATACAAACAAGGAGGATGAGGAAAGAACAGAGTCTGACAAGCCTAGGGCAGAGGATGAACCAACATAGGAACCGGTCCCAGAGACAACGTCTTAAATCGAGGAATATGTGCAAGTAGAATATGTTACAGGTGAACCCGAATCAGACACAGAGTCAAAAGAGGATGCGCACCAGGAAGCAAGGCCATCCACTGTGATGAGAAAGGGCAAGGGGAAGCAGTCAGTGTAGAGGTCACCGTGCAAACTGGTAGAGGTCGCAATAACATTACCGCGCATACTAGAAGTGATCCAAATTATTTTCGGCATGAAATGAGAGCAGAGATATAATAAATAAATGTACAGAGATATCTCAGATATCTAATAATGTACAAACACTATAAAAATACAGAGTGAAAGACTCGCTAGAATGGTGGCAGCTTATCTATGAGACGAGATGTAACAGCTACTCGCATTCGTGAGAAGATGATTTTAAAATGAGGCTCTAAAGGCCCTTTTTATCATAAAAAAAATACAAAACCCTAACCCCGAAAGATGAAAATCCAACAGTTTTGTGGACCCCGTTTTGGGTAGTTTGGCATATCAACTTCCCAGGGACGTAACTTTGGCATACGATCTTTGTTTGGGGCGCACGATAGCTCATTGGAAAAGTATCATCGAGGAGATTCATTTTGGGGGCCCAATAAGAGCCTTTGGCTAACATTGAGAAGTTCAATCCCAAAAAACTTTCATTTAGGCCCTCAAAATGGCCCCAGAAGTTAAAAACTGGTAGGAATAGTAAATTGCCAAAATTGCCAGAAAACTGTTTTGAGCGAGTTGGAAAAGGTGGGTGGCCACCGATATCCACCTGTATCAATCCTACCTCCTTAGGAAGCAGTGGTATCCATTGTGTTGAGTGCCCGAGGGAGAGGGAAAAGATTTTGCTAAATCTGCATCTCGATGAGCTGCTTTCCTTGTTGGAGAAGTTGTCCTGCTTAAATTTTTGAAGGTTTTCACGAACCTGTGGCTGGAAGGGTTGGACCTTTTTAACCAGTCTGGCTACATGAGATGTCTATGTGCAGAAGGAATCTTTGTGCTTTGTTGCAGTCTTGTCGACCTACTTTTGTTGGATAGAAGGTGCTTGGGCCAAGGCTATAGTGGTTGCAGTATCCTTCTATTAACCTTTTGAACAGATTGTGAAGAAGCTAAATTTTGTAGTATGAGATACTACCTTGCGACATTGTTTGTAGTATGAGATATGACCCCCCATAGTAACAATGACAATACGGGGTTGAGACTCATATATAGCATGGCGCTTCCACATATATGGCTGGCCCAAGAGAACATCACAGACATCCAGCAGGGAAACATCACATAATACCTCATCCTTGAAGGGATGGATATCATATGACAATCGACACTGCCGAATGACACAAAGATCTTGTCCCTGGAAAATCCACCCAATGTTGTATGGTTGTGGGTATGGTGTTGTCGACAATCCCAACTGTTTGACAACCTCTGCTAAGATGAGGTTCTTCTTTCTTCCGCTATCAAAAATAAAATGCAGTGGAGTCCCCTTCACCCACATATGTAAATGAAAAATGTGCTCCCCCTCTTCATGATCTATTGGTTCTTCTGGTTGAATTGCTACAGTCGCGACAATAATAGTAGGGTCTGCGTCGATGATCTATCTTCTGTCAGTATTTTCTGAATCAGATTTTGAATTAGGGTTCGGCTCCTTGTCTTTGATTTCGGCCACCAATGACTATTTTGAATGACATTCATCGATGTTGTACCAGGGGATTTTGTGGAAATCACAACATTTTCCGGTGTCCTTCTTCGTCTTCCCGTGACCCTTCTTTTCCTGTGGCTTGGACTCATTTTTGGGAGACTGTTTGTTAGGGTCGTCTTTATCATACTTTGGTTGTTGCAGATTTGCAGACCTGAACTCACGTTTGTTCTGGTGCTTAAATTTCTACTCGATTTTAACAACATATCGATAAGCAACATCGAGTGATGAGATGTCCATAAAATCCATTTTAGTTTGTATGTATCTGTGTAGAGCCCCACGGTATTTCAGAAACAAATGTCGTTCGGAGTCTTTGATACCCAGCTTGGTGCGCAAGGTATGGAAGGTATTGGTGAACTTCAGAACTGTTTGGCCCCTCTCTTGCCGTAGTGTGGTCCATCTCATATACTGGTTCTCATAGTTTCCAACATGGTAATATTGTTCCTTTACCGCATCCAAAAAAAAATCCCAAGTGGGATCGACCCCATATATTCCAGACTCTTCTATGGAACTTTTCTCTCAGTAAGTTTCCCACCAATGTTTAACATGGGGGAGAGATTTAAGGAGTGCGAAGGTGATCTTTTCCCTGTCGAAAAAAGGGTGAACGGAGAAATAACCTTCTAGCAGATTTAACCATTTGTCTAGGGCATCTACATCTATCTAACCTTCAAATACAGGAATATCAAAATTAACCTGTACCTTGAAAGGAGAGGTTCTTCCAAAGTGGATGTTTGATGAAGATGCTCATGTTTCTATCAGTAGGCGTTGATTGATGTGGGAAAAATTCTCCATCATTTCGTCCCTCTGTCACGTGAGAGCTTGCTCAAGTAATAGATTGATAGAATCGTCTGCTCTGTCATTTTTATTTTCTTCCACCATGGAGGGTTTCTTGGGCATGCGAGAGCGATTGTCTTCAAGAGATACAAGCTCGAGACCGGACTTTCTATACTCAGACCTCATCGGGGACATGCAATGTAAAAGAAACGATCAAGAGTAGCCTGCTTTGATACCACTGATCCAGATTATTTTTGGCATGAAATGAGAGTGGAGATATAATAAAGCAATGTACATAGATATCTCAAATATCCAATAATATAACGTAAATTTATCAGAGATGCAACCATAAACACAAAGATACAGTAATACACAATTTTCTATTAATGAACGAAAATGTACAAAGACTGTAAAAATACAGAGTCAAAGACTCGCTATAATGGTGACATCTTATCTCTGAGAAGAGATGTGGCGGCTACTCGCATTCATGAGAAGATGATTTTACAATGAGGCTCCAAAGGCCTTTTTTATCATAAATAAAATCCAAAACCCTAACCCTGGAATATGAAAAGACAACAGTTTTGTAGACCCCGTTTTGGGTAGTTTGGTGTATCAAATTCTCGAGGGCGTAACTTTGGCATACGATCTCCGTTTGGGGTGCACAATAGCTCATTTGAAAGATATCGACGAGGATATTAATTTTGGGGGCTCATTCAGAGCCTTTGGCTATCATTGAGAAGATATATCCCGAAAAACCTTCATCTAGGCCCTCAAAATGGCCCTGGAAGTTAAAAACTGCTAAAAATAGTAAATTGCCAAAATTGCCAGAAAAATGTTTTGAGTGAGTTGGAAAAGGTGGGTGGCCACTGATATCAACCTGGATCAATAAGGAGTGACCATTCTCCCTAATATTCTAGGATGTGTAGAAAAATTGAGGTATTCAGACCATGACGTAGCAGATAGAGACACATTTCCTGAATTTAAGTCGTAGGTATACATGTAGAGTAAAGGGATAATTGTGTTAGGAGTCCCAATAATTGAACCAAAACAATGGATAACATGTTTATACAACACAAGGATAATGAATTTACCAGAGATCCTGCATTTTGAATGCAAAAAGGATGTGAATAACTACGTCAAACAATTGTTGGCATTAGTACATGGGGGAATTTTGTGGTTGGACAGGCCAGTCTCGATCAATGTGAATATGAATACAAAATTAACAGGTCTTCCCACTTATGGTGAGAAACCTGTGCATTATCTAGATGATAAAACCAAGGAGAAGACCTTATTAGAAGAAATGAAGAAGACATATGGAACAGTGAGAGGGTCCAGAGGAATTATAATAAAAAAAATCAGTGAGCCCATGACAAGGTTGGCAACGATGCTAATGGCATGCAAATTTCTAAGGAAGTGTCACAAAGAAGAGGCGCCAACAGGAGTGATAGCAGTAGTCGTGCAGTGCGCAAAGGGGACTATACTTAGTTGGATTCCATATTTATTAAAATTATTTTTGGATGATTGTCGGGATGGTCAGGACTTAGGCACATAATTCCACTATTTGTGGTTACTAATACTTATAACATTGGTAGGATGGAGACATCCCAAATACAGTGAATTTTGTCAAAGGATCGGAAAGTGTCGTGCAATACAATATGTAACATTGTGGCATACATCAGTCGAAAGAGAAAGGAATACCAACTCGAGTATATTTGCGATGTATTTTGAGGAAATATAGGAAAAGGTGACCGAGACTTGGAGAATCCCACCAAAAATGGTGGAGGAGCATAAGGATATAGAAAAAATTTAGGTATCAAGGCCCAATGTTTAGATTCAGGCCAAATGGGACCCCAAGAAGAACTAGTTGTAGATGAGATACTGCGTCATTGGAGAGGAAGTTCAATGGGCCATGAAATATTGGTTATATGAGTGGAGAGTACAATGGCATCAAAAAAGGGACAAAAAGGAAAACAGCCAGAGCAAGCTGGCACGTCTCAGAAAACTAGTAGTCCAACAACAAACACCAGAAAGGTTGTTGAGCACACACAGGATGTTGGCGGGAGCACGACAATAAAGAAATCAAGACAAAAAAATACCATCTCAAATTCAGTCACACAAGAGAAGGATCACATCGGAGTGACCAATGGAGGAGCGCACCAGAAGAAGACTAATGGTAGCACACATAAGGAAATTTTTTTCCTATGCAGGAGGGACAAGGAGGCAGAGATATCCCGGACATAGAGATACCTACAACTTCAGCGCAAACAAAGAATCTACCCAAGAAGTGAATCGTGTTGTAGGTAGGAGTACATAGGAAAAACACAAAGGTGCACAAAGAGGTCCCATAATTGACAATTACAAAAGATGATGTGGAGATGGTGGTAGAAAAATTTCAAGACCACATAGTAGAGTCATGGGACGATGTGGAGAAGAAAAGAGAGGATATCCTTAAAAAGTTGTCAGAAGTGAAGGAAACTCTAGCACAAATACAACTGAGTGTAGTGTCACAGAAGGACAAGGCACAACCACAACAAATTGGTCAAGAACAGATAGTCCCAATGTAGGAAACAATCCAGATCATAGCATCAGAGAGTGAGATTTTTCCCATCACTTAGGATATGTTGCAGTTAGAAGAGGAGACAACGCAAAAAAAACTATAGTACATTGATCACTTGGACTTGGCTTTGGCCAAGATACCCACGAAACCGTTGTACAAACTACAAGTAAGTGTCGCAGAGGAAATCCAATCTAGAGCACGTGCGAACACTACAAGTCTCGAACTGGCCAATGAAGTAAAGAGGACACTGGAGTTGACGATCGATTAGGTACAATTTGAGAGAGATATAGTAAATCAGAGCATTAGCAGAATCGATCAGAAAGTGGAGGAAGTGTTTAAAATGACTCCAGATAGTACAGAAGAAAGAAATATACAAACAAAAGAGAAGATCACGATAATAGCACAGACAATGGAGAAGTATAAAAGTCACATAACGAACTTGATGGATCAATTGAACCCAAGCATGCCACCAGAGGTGTGCTCACAGAGGGAGCATGAATTTGCAGGGCACATGGAAGACATGGCGCAAAACATTAAAGAGATTACAGAACTATATGACAAAAGTGCAAAAATTTGAACAAGTATGCAAGTGGATGAGAAGTTGTAGGCACTGGAACCGAAGGAATGAAGTGTCATCACAACCACACAGGAGATGAAACATAAGAACAAGGCCATGAACATTCATGAGAGGCTGAGGAGCATGTATGAACTAAAGAATATGTAGGAAAAAGTAAATTCAATCCAGGTAGAGAAGGAGATGAGGCAGGCTCAGCTGGAGCCATTACAGGAATATGCAGAGAATATTCTAACAGAGATGGATATAGCCAAGGGCTAGATAGAATATATTAAGTTGGAGGTTGAAGAGATGATGAAGGAAAATATCACTGCGTAGACTATGGAGTCTGTTGCAGATAAGAGTGAACAGGTGAAGACTTGTGTTGAAGAGATCTCAGGATGATTCCAGGAATTGGAAAAATCTGTCAAGGAGGTAAACACTGCCTGAGTGGCTCGGGATGAGCCACAGGTAAGTGTTGGGGGCTTGTTTGAGCATGCTATTTTGGGAGAAAATTCTGAGGAAATAGCGCAACAAATGAAGAAAATAGCTAAGGAATGGACCAAAGGAAGTAGCACGCACCAAGAAATGAGGAGAAAGAAGCATGCATGAAGGCAAATGAAGCAGTGCGCTGAGAATTAAGGAGAAGAAGCACATATTCAAAGCAAGGAATGAAGACCAACAACGCGAAGGAAGTTATTATGTGGACAAGCCTAATCCACTAAGGTTAGGTTTTTGGGTTGTGATGTAAGGGTTTTTACCCAATTTTGTAGTATAAATATGATGTATGAGATAGAGAGGAGGTATCTTTTTGTTCTACATTATCATATGTTGAGAAGTCTTGAATCTTTTGGAGAACCATTTTGAGTCGCAGTCATTGGTTTTGGTTGACAGTTGTGGAGTTCCTATGGAGTCAATTTTTGAGATGTATGGACTGTAATTGAGGGTCAAGACGCAAGTTGTGGAGATTGGTGCGGCACTGGTCATCCTCATGGAGTATCGCATACTTATGATGTAATGTGCACAAACACTGAACTTTTGATGAAGAATAATAAATAAGCAGAAGATGTTTGCGGGCATAGCCCAGTGGGGGTGAACCATGGTAAAATATGGTGTCTCTTTCTGTGTTTCTTTTATGTGTTTCCTTTATATGCTTTTATGTTGAATGAAAAAAGTATACATGAATCAGTTAAAGTTTATTTACAACACACAATAGAATAGCATGATGTTTTCTGCAGAATGAATGTTATTGAATGGGTAAAATCGTAGACCTAACTTATCTGAAGTAAAGAAGAACAAATGTATGAAATACATACAAGAAATATATCTTCCATGATTGCAGACACTTGGGTCCTACAGTCACCCATTAGCCATCTCGGGTGAGACTGCGTTGTGCACTCTGTGCACAATTTTGAATTTTGGTTTACCAGGAGGGATGATGGTTTCTAGGGTTTTGTTGGAAAACTAAGGTAGAACCCGGGTCAACCCATACATCCAACACTCATCACCCTTAGAACCCTTGACTACCCATTAATTACCTAAGATGAGTTGCTTATGCATTATCATATTTTCCATGGGATCTCAACTTTATTGAGCACACAAGTGACCTTGGATGGAAAGAGTATTAAAGGGGAAATTCTATCATTATTGACCTTGGGAATTACCTATCTATGAAAAATGAAATATTTATACTTCACATAGGTGAAATATACCAGATGCTTATAATGTTCTTACAAGTTCTTTATTAGTTGCACATTTATTATGGATTTTTATGGTTTGTGTTTTTGGAGGTTCATGGCATAAATGTTTGCCAATTTATTTTCTTTTGGAGGTTATCGGTAGTGTTTTTGCCATAAATCTTCAATGAAGCCTCCATTTTTTGTCTTGACGTTGAGAAGAGCATTTTTCTCTCTTTTCAATGGTTGGTTGCAAGGCACACTTCATGCCTTTTTGAGATTATTGTTTTCTCTCATGGGTTGGATAAATTAAGAGAATTGATTCCTCACTTGTATAAAGGTATCTATCATGGCCTTGTTTTTCAAGACCCATATAACATTAGGATAATTTTAAGGTAAAATATGGGTCTCAAACCAAAAAATGTACTATCAAAATCAACTTTAAAAGAACCAATAGGATTCAAGATGATGATGTCAACCATAATGGTAAATATTTTTGGAGGAAAAGTAAGAAAACTACTTTTTTTAATTGTATTTTCGACTTATCTCCTTATAAGTTTACTCAAATTTCAAGTGTAGAAACGCATTGGATGTGGAATTAAATTCCACAATCAATGAGTACCCACTCTACATACTTTTAATAAACCCACAATGAGATAAACTATAACTACATGAAAAAATTGTTTCTTTAATAAACATGTTTTCATCATACTTCCTGATTGAAGCTTTCAACCTTTGCAAGTCTCTTGCTCTTTCCATTCAATGCATCATTGTGAGATCTTCATTTTTAGCTCCAATGCCCTTTTCAACACTAGCATTTTTCTCTCTTTTGGAGAGGGTTTTTATCCTTTTCTCTACTTATGACAATTTGTACTTGGGTACCTTAGCAGGCCTAGTTGTCGGGACCCATTTTTTTCTTCTTTGTTTACTCCCTACATTTTGGTTAAGGGGGGGTGTTTGTGTTTTTTTAGTGTATTTTTCCATTTTCTAATACAACCAACTATTGTTAGTTATAAGATTATGTAGGCATACCTAACTACCAAGACAATTATATTTTGCTAACATTGGGCCTCTTCCATTGTTATATATATCAGACATCATCTTGTATTGAAGAACATATAGAATATTGCTCCTTAAGATTTCTGGAGTTAAACTCCACAAAGCTCAAGCAACAATATGACTAATTGTGAAAACCTTCACTATCGAACATATAGAATATATACAAATCTATTTTTTCTAGTGTTGTTTTGTTTTATGGAGTCTAGGCTCATTTACTATTCGGGTTGGACCTGGATTTTTACAGCTGTACAACTCTTGTATTTGGAAAGTGGGTGAGATGTTCAGGTAAAATCATCCCTTTTGGTTTGAATTTTGATAAAAATTGGGTACATGGAAATTGAGACCATGAATTTATATGTTGTGAGTTGCAACATGGAGGTGTGGTGGCCACTATTGCAAAAATTCTTCATTCACAAATGGTTGACTAGGGTACCATAAAAAACTACCCACCTATGTCATTAAACATCAAATTATATACATAAAGCTCAAAGATCAGACAATTTTAAGAGGATGCTCTAAGAACATGGCTCTAAGCTTAGAGATATTATTTTTGATGATATCTCTCACCCTTATTAGTCCCTATCGAGGGAAGTACAGGGACTATAACAATGAGATTATTCTTTGACTTGTATTAGTTAGTCGTTGACTCCAAAATAATTCCATTTTATCCAAAGTCGTTTCTTATAATTTGGATTTTTCCAATTAACTGAAAAATATAATTCTATTTCTCTCCATTTTTATTCGCTATGAAGTTTAGGGTGTTACTGCAGGGTCGACAACGAAGTTCTAGGGATTGGGGATGAGTATGTAGTATTTTATTATATTTTTCTTCAAATATGACAGGAATTAAATGTCAGTAACTATTTTATTGTCACTGCACTGTTAGTGCACCATTATTGAAGTTGATGGCTCTCTTCATTGCAATCGATGGCTCATCATGGCCTCAACATTCCTACAAATAGATGGCCTTTTGCATGAAAGATAATTTCACCGGACTGCATGCAAGATAATTTCATTGGACTCTGTTAGAATCTTCTCCAAATGTATATAGTGTTGGACAACTGAGAGGGGGGGGTGGTGAATCAGTTGTTACTGAGCTTAAACAATTATGCTTATTTTAAACTCTTTACACAACATTTAATGATAGTCACAATAATGCAGGGAAGTAAGAAATAGGACATTCAACATCAGTCACATATATGAGATACACAGAGATAAGGATTTCCTAAGGAAACCCATATAGGGTAAAAACCTCTTCTTCTTTATATGATAAGTAATCTTTACATTCTTTACATTATCATACATATGAGCACCAACTCATAATGAGGCTACAACCTCTGTTTTGCAAGCTGCTACTTGCTAAGAGCACCAACTCTCTGGATTCTCTAGCACCAACTAGAAGGAAGCACCAACTCCCTGGTTTCTCTAGCACCAACTAGAAGGAAGCACCAACTCCCTGGTTTCTCTAGCACCAACTAGAAGGAAGCTACAACTCCCTGTGTTCAAGCACCCACTTGAACCTCTGAGGACAACTGTCCTCCCTAGCACCTCCCTAGCACCCTGAAATCTAAATATTTGCTATTAAGACTTATTACAGCGATATAAAGTTCTTCAATGGCTTACCGGTCTCATCACTGTTATGCTACACTGCGTTGCTTTGTCTGCATCAGTGTCTTCTGCACACTCCTTGCGCTTTTTGTTCTTTTGCCTTTTATGCTCTCTGCGCCATATCCCTTCAATGCACCATTCCCCTTCTGTTCATTTCTGTTGTTGTGCTCTGCCTCCTTCTTCACACCTAAATCACTCTCAACCACAACAACCCAGATCTCTTCTTTGTTCTACATTATTATAGTCTATGTGCTCCTTGTGCATGCAATATGCACCAAGCTCCTGCATGCTCTCCCCCTCCCATTGTACTCCATAGCGGGGTGTTTACTCGCACTTCCCTTTGCCACCTCTCCCTCCTTACAACCTCGACCTCCTATGCCTTCTTCTTCTCCTCCTCATGTCGAGTACTCTACCTGATCATCATTGCAACTCTTCAGCTACTCTGGCGGTTCCACCCATGCATCCAACATCAATGGGTGTTATGCTGAGATTCCTTGGCCTATCGAGCAGTTGAGACTCTTTGTCTTCTTCATCATAGTCAAGCTCATCCTCTAGCAAAGACCATCAGTTGTTTCTAGAAATTACACTGTGAAGTGTAACAGTAGCCCTCCGATCATATTCAAAATCACCTGCACCGTTGGATCGGATCCATAGGATCTTGCGTTTAATTCGCATTTCAGCATTTCGACATTCCTGTGGTAGAGTTTCTTGACGCTCCATGTCGAGGTCCCCGAAACTCTGAAATTGAGCTTGGTTGCACTAGCTCCTTCCTTCATCTTCCGTCGATGTGACCAATGGTTGTGACCACAGGCTGAGCCAAAACGTGTTTCGCATTTCGACATTTCGGCAATTCGGCAATCCTATTGTGAGGCATCTCGACTCTCCAAGTCGTGATCTCCGAAACTCCAAAATGGAGCTTGCTGCTTCAAGATTTTCTCTACAGCTCTTCGAAAATGTGAACACCAGAATATGACCCCTCTCCAATCACACAAGCGCTTCGATCTCCAGATCAACGGTCCTCGATCCGTGGTGATTGGACGACTATCCTTTGCCCTGGGACTTCAGCCTTTGGGACTTTGGGGGAGAGATGGAGTTAAAAACTCCTGAAGCAAAAACTCTCGTAGTGAATTCAGTCTTGCATCACTCGACGACGTGTCATGACCCGAATGGATATCACGTGTCACTTAGAATTGTGATTTCCAGTGGCCTAAAATGACAAATCAACTTGACACTTGTCATTGTCTGATCATGCCACGTTTCATAGTCCTCCACCTGTCCTTTCTGACGTGGTCTGCCACATTCACCTCCTGGATCTGTCGGCCCATATCACTTTGCAATTTCACATATCGCGATTTCGACATTCTTGATGTGAATGTTCTTCACTTCCAAGTCCCGGTCTGCGAAAATCCGAAATGGAGTCAGATCAACTTTTCGGCTTTTCGCACTTTGCAACTTCGAGATTCCTGTCGTGAGATTCCTTAACATCTCTAACTCCCGAAATCCAAACCTCTGGTATGGAGTCTTTGACATTTCACGATTTTGCATTTCACGACTTCGGGTTTCGCGACTTCATGACTCCTTTGATGAAGAGTCTTGACTCTTGACTCCTCCAACTCCCGGTATCCGAAACTCTGAAATGGAGTCTTTGACATTTCACAATTTTGCATTTCGCGACTTCGGGTTTCGCGACTTTGGGACTCCTGTGATGAAGAGTCTTGAATCTTCCAACTCCCGGTATCTGAAACTATCCTCCTTCTTTTGGGATTTTGGCGTTTTGCATTTCGCGGTTCCGGGACTCCTAATGATGAAGAGTCTCAACTCTTCCAACTCCCGGTATCCAAAACTCTGAAATGGAGTTATTTCCCGGTCTGCGAAACTCTTCATTTATGTGCCTATTTCGGGATTTCGGGATTCCGGATTTCGCAACTCCGAGACTCCTGTGTTGAAGAGTCTCAACTCTTGACTTCTAAATCTCTCGCTTCTGATATTTCCATGCAATTATCCATGCGCTACTGATCTTCCTTGCCTGCCTATTTTCCATCAAATAAACAAGCACACTCTTGCACTCTTCGTGCACCTCTGCACTATCTCTTCTAATCTTACGTTGTCCCTGTTTTTCCATCGCTTCATACTCTGATCTTGCCATCAATGACAAGCACATCTGCCTGAAAACATGCCAACATATAGTGGGATCATATCCTTCTACACTCGTCTCGAATCGATCTTGCGACTGTGTGGCATTCTTATGCACTCCTTTCAAATCGATCCTATGACTGTGCAACGTCTCATTGAGGTCTGTGTGCCTTTATTATTTTAATCCTTCTTCAGGTATTAAAAATTCAAATGAATTTAAACACAACTAGAATACATTGCATTCATAGATTTTTATTCATACATACCCATTGAACTCTCTCTGCAACAACTGAGCTAGGGTTTGAATAATTCCATTGCAATGATGTGGGGATGTCAGGATGTGAAACAAGCTTCGAAGATAGTAACAGACAAGAATGGTTGGCCAACTGAGGATGGAATTCATAAATTTATTTGAGTCAAAGGATCACACAGACTGTAAATCCATTCTAGTAGTTCCCTTGGACGCAGGTATGTTATTTTCTATATAATCCTCAGAAATCTACGAAATCGAAATTATTCATTGATTTTAGTTGTTACAATTGAAACTTTAAATTTTCATTTATTTTTGTTATTGTGGAGATAACATATCATATCTATGGTCTGCAAAAGTCTCCTGCTAATCCCATTTCTTTGCAATGAGAACTGAGTTGATTTCAAGGCTAATCAACTACATCTTCTTTTTAGATGAAAAGATTTAAAAAAGAAGGATAAGAACGATTGGGCTTCTAAAAACAACTATAAGAAGGATAGGAACAATTGGGGTTCTAAAAATATAGCTATATATATATGAATGAGTAACAATTTATTTATTGAAAACAACGGGAGGAGGATGGGAAAGAACGGATCCAATTCCAGATAGAGATTCAGATCCTCACCCATATCGATACCACTCGCTTAACGATGCTAGCCGACGAAGACTAGAGAGAGGCACATAACTAGAAACGTCTACAGGGACCTATTGTATCTACCTATGTCCCTGATACTATGGGTTATGGGTATGGAACCACGATTTATTACTATACACAATTTGGTGTTATCATACCATATCACACTAGAGTTAAAATCTAAGACAAAGAGTGGATTCAAACAAAATATTCAACAAGAGGTAGCCGGGTTTCAACTACTATCCCTAAGCTCGGAGCCAAGGGGATATGCTGAAGAGAGAGGAAAAAAAATAACATGTACAAGGAATAGATGACTGACCATGAACAACGAATATTTAGGTTGACCCATGATTTCGTTGTTGCAGGGTGACACCTTGCAGCATTAAAAGAAAACTACAGTTAACTGGAAATTCTCTCCTAACTATAGCCATCACAACCTTTTGAAGAATAAATTGTTGATTGTAAACGTATGGTGGAATCTATCTATGATGGATTTATTGAAGCTCCAACTATAGTCGAGGAAATCCCTTCTAGAATTGCAACATTTCCTTGTTGTGATTGCAGAAAATCATGACAATGGAGATTTCAATCTAAACCTTCAAACATGAACAAAAACATATAATTTATTTAATTTAAAGCATTGAAAAATTCTCTATAGCTTGGATTTTTTATTTGGTCTAAATAATTTACAATAACTATAAGTTCAGTGTTCAGGTGAAACTAAAACACAATGGAAACAACCCTGTGCTTTGGAGCTTACCATTGCAGCCCTGCGCTCTGGACCTTACGGTTGCATCCCTGTATGCTCATACACCCTAGGGATCCATGCAAGCATCTTATGTGAACTTACAAGTGTCTTTTAAGACATTGTTGCTTGTAATAATAACATGTTATATTTACATGTGTTCAAATATACAATGTGTTAACTATTTTTTTATTGACATTAAACTTATTCATCTGTTCTTTTTCTAAGGATCTAGAGTATTTATTCCCTCAAATTCCCTCCTAGGATCGAGGAAGTCCCTTCCTATTATTCGATAATGCAACACTGTGTGAAGAAAAGAGAGGTTTTTTTTGTGTTACAAAGAAATTTATATATATATTTATTGATTGTGTAAGGCTTCAACATGTACAGATGTGCTGGGACACATGCAGGTGGGAAGATGAAATCCAAAGACATGCCTACATTAGTTCTCTACCTTTCTTACCACGTTTATCATTGATATCATCCACGTGACAGTGCTCTGTCCTTTCTTATCACGTTTCTCACATGATATTGTCCATGCTACAATTCTTTATATGCTATGTAGTCAATATTTCCTTCCTATAGCATGGATCTGTGGCATCTTCCTGTCTATCCATCCTGCCAAATAAAAATAATGTGGAAATAATTTATTTATGAAACTACAAATATAATTTCTTTTGTGATGACCAAGTACCTGCACATATAAAAACCAAATATCCGAAGTGAACAATATATGATGATAAAGAACATATAACAGTTATCTGATAATTTTGAACAGGAGCATGTGTACCTGGACAAGATGTAAGAAAAATGCTCCCCCGGGGCCAAGATCAGATGATGACCTAGGGAATGTGACTGTGTATATGGCGAGACCATGATCATGTGGTTGAGAAAGGATCAGGAAACAAAGGCTCCGAGATCTTGTAACTGAGTGTGGAAGTTTGGCAAAAGGGACTAGATATGGCTGGTGGGCCCACAATGCCACCTCATTTGTACCCGTTGTTATAGTGATTTGATGAGACTGAGGTAGAGTTGGGAAATGATGAGTGTAGTGGCCATATTCTGAACAGATGGCACAAGCGAATTTGGTTCACAACCCTTTACTACCTGCAGTGGTGGATGCAGTAGTAGCACTAGACGTGCTTAGTGAACCGACGAGCGATGTGGTTGCTCGAGAGAATTGGATTAGATTGTGTAACTAGGGAAGAGTAGGACATCTATTAGTAGGGTGTCCCTCTCTTTTGCATAGTGCACAAGGAGGTTGAACTCGGTGAGGAAGTGGAGTTATGGACTCTTTCTTCTTCCGTATGCCCGCAGCAGTGGTAGTGGTGCTAGCAGTTGGGGGTGAGGGTGGTGCAGCCGGAGCCTGTACTGGAATCTGCATCGGGATTCCCTCTAGCTAAGGAGGGAGAGATGTTTGAGGAACCATCGTGGGTGGGTGCAGATACCATACAGAGATGGAAAGCACCATGTTGGGAAGGGTAATCGTCGTAGCTACCTGAAATGCTTGAACTCCAGGTGGGGGGTAGAATAAGGGAATTTGAGTAATGTCTTGAGGGATTGTCTCCCAAACCTGCATTTTCCCCCTTGGGGGGGAATCAAGGATAAGTGGTGCAGTAGGGTTCTCAAGGAATTCCTGAGGTAATGGTTCTTCAACTAGTGGAACGTTGAGGTGTGGAGAGGCCTCAGTGGGAGGAATGGTGTCTCCGGTGTCGGTTCCATTAGAAGATACGACACACACTTGTGTTGAAGGGTGTATGAGACGTGGTTCTCCATGGTATGCCCCCAACAAGGATGGGTCCTTGAAAGTTCCAGGACCCATGTCAATGAGCGAATAAGCATCTGATCTAGTGCGGACAAGAGGCAGAACGTTATTGATGTTGGCGGAGTGGTTAGGCTCATAATGTGTAATTTGGTTGATGGTGACGATTTTCCTGTTGTGGGGAAACATCATCGTTAAAAAATAGAAGAGGTTATTGCCTTCATAGCATACATGTAGCTACATCCAAACAATATATTGTAATCGAGCGGGGCGTCGATAACTTCAATGTTGATGAGGATGGTTTTTCCCCTGAGTTCAACAGGGAAATTTTGGAAGAGCCCATCAGGGGAGGATGGTCGACCATCCTAGGCTCTCAAGGTGATGGTGGATGGTACTAGCTTAGGGGAGACAAGTTTCTGCCATACAATTTTGGACATGATGCATGTGGATGCACCTTCATCGATGATACACCGATGAATCGTGATGTTCTAAATCTTTACTGGTATCTGGAAAGCTACCAGAGCGGGGAGGCGTGGTTCTCCGCTATCTAGATCAAATGTGATGAGTCTAGTATCAGCTGGGTCGACTACCCCCAAGGTGGAAAGTAAGGTTTTTCGCTGATTTGGAAAGGTTTGGGGGATTCCCAATACAGACATGGTTGTAGGAGACTGTGCCAAGTCATTGACCAGACTGTAATTATGTGTTGCCCTAGCCTGAGGGTTATTAACATTCCATCATAATGGAATGCGAGGTATACGAATGATAGGTTCAGTATTAGGGCGTGGAATCATCAAGGGTTGCCCAGCTATAGCTGGATCTATTTCTGAGGTGGTTGGAGTAGATTCAGGGGGCGTACCGTATTGATGACCGCGCATTTGTAAAATAATCTCTTCTTCGATAGTGAGGAGGATATTGCGATCAATTGGATATCTAGGGTGGATGGGCCCTGGGTTTTGATACTACCCCATTTGTGGTGGGGTAGGGTGTACCTCTTGTTGGGTATTCATCACACCTTGGTGTGGAATAGGGTTTTGCAACACGGTTGGGGGTTGTTGTTTCAAGTACTATTGTGGGTCCTATTGAAGGGTAGGTGGCATTGGAGGACGTGGTGCGTTCATGGATTCTTTCATCCGTTTGAAGTCAGAAATTTGGGGACAATGGTGAGTATAATGTCCATACTCACCGCAAAGAGTGCAAGGGAAGTTTATCCTGAGATTGTTGTTGTTGTTCTTCCCTTGGCGTTTTTTTTTACTGTCCCATTGGGGGTTATGGCTGCCCCCAGCGGGTTGATTTTGTTGGGGCTTATTTCTGCTTGGTCCCGGGTTATTATTGTTTTTGTTTTTTCCTTTCTTCTTGGAATTATTCGACTGATGGGCCGGATTTTCCATATTCAACTGTTCAAAAGTATAAAACTGTTGAATGGGAGAGGGATGAAAAAAGTTAACATCGGCATGTGGAGGAGAAATTGGTTATGGAGGACCAGGAAATGGAAAGTACGGATTGCTTTGTCGCAATGATCCATAGGGCGCATAGGAAGGTGAAGCGCTTTCACTAGTGCCTAGGTTATATGCTAAGGTAAAATGTGAACCCGAACTTGGTTGAGAGGTCGGACGCATCGTGGGTGTCGGCGAGGGTCCACTCATGGGTGGGGGGGGGGAGCAACCAAATATGGTTGTTGGTAAGTGGGTGGAGGGTAATAAGATGGCCCTCCATATGGTTGTGGATATTGAGGTTCACCATACATGGGTGGTGGTTGGCTATAAGGGTTGTGATGTGTCGTGGTACCAATCAAGCCATCCGCAACGTGGGACATCCCAGGTTTGTCCTAGCCAAATGGTACAGGTCCGGGTGCATCAGGTAACATTATGTATAAGTAACCTAACTAAGCATAGATAAGGTCAAACTATTGGGCCTTTCTGATGGCTTCCTCTTCGGATTGAGGAAAAGCGGATGCTACATCTTTGGCAAGTATAGAGACGAGTGATTTTAGAAACTAATCCAGGCATTGTTCTTTGGTGGTTTCTTCTTTACATAAACTACATCGCCGACGCCATTCGTGAATGTGGTCAGAAATATGTATAACTGAGGTTTGTTTGCACTCTTAGAGTAGTTCTAAACTAGTGTCATGATGAACTGGTAGTTGATAAAAGGCCAAAAAGGCTTTGGCCAAAGATTCAAAAGTGACATGGGACCCTGGTTTTTCGTCCACATACCATTTGGCCGATGGACCAATGAGTGTTCTTTGAAATAACCTTAAGCGGATAGATTCATCCATGATGTTGTTTGAAGAGAACCATAAGTGGAAGGTCGTAACTTGGTTGGCGGGATCTTCCCCCAGTTTTCCTTCAAATTTTGGAATATCTTAAGGTAGTTTGGTAGGAATATTGGGCCATGTGGGGTCATGTAGGATTGGGATCATTCGTGAGTTTAGTTAAATCAAGAATGTTGAGAGATGCCAAGTATGCCATAGGGGGATTTGGTGGAGGATTAGTTCTAGCCATTGTGTGAGCAGGTAGTGGACTTACCCCTTGAGAGGGATTTGGTGGGGTTGTACTTCTCCCTTGAGAAGAAGTTTTCCCTCCGCCTCCTTGTGAAGGAGACCTAGTGGATGGATGCCCTTGGGAATTGGACCCAAGCAAAGTGGAACCAAGTAAAGCTGATCCCAAAATAGTAGCACTCACGGGAGTGTGAGATGGTTGAGTCGGTGATTTGGCAAGACTAGGGACTCCTCCAAGAATAGGAGGGAGGTTTTGCAAGCATTTGGATTGATGAGGATTCTATGGGTCTCCTATGATGTCCAAATAAGAAAGTGAATTTGTGAAAATGGTGATGAGAGCAATAAATTAACAAGAGATTTGTATAATTTGGACCTTCACAAGATACTATAACTCACAATTGCATGTAATCAAATGAGCATCATACATAAATCAAATGTAAATAAGCAAACATGTGGGTAGGTGGATTTTGTCCACGTGGGGGAAAAAATAAAACAAATGCTCGTGTCCTAAAAGACATATCGTCCTTCCTCTAAAATAGCACTAGACCTTCCAAGAGCACTCAACATTGGGGTCTGAAGCCACTGGAAGAGGAACCAGTGAAGGATGAAATAATCAGTTATAATGAGGGGTAGAAGGTGCATATCCCGAAAGAGATGGAGATATTTCCCAATAGCCACACAGAATCTGATCAAGGTGCAATTGCAACCCACAATTTCCACCTGGGTAGATGTCCTAAATTTGGTCACTAGGTACCTTAGTCAAAGTGCAGAATTTATATTTTCGGCCTCAGAAATGGGTCACAAGCTAGATCCCTTCCAAGAGTTGGGTGACTCAAGGGAGGACGCACACAACAACCGGACCTCGGCCTTCAACCCTTCATGAGTATCTCCTTGCCTTATGGTGTAGGAACACTTGACTTGGAGGATTTGAAAGTTCCCTATTTGTGAACATCTAATGTTTGAAAATGTGAGAACCAAATAAAGAGGGGTTATTTGGATGCCTACCCCCGAGATCCTACCTAGACTAAAAATTTATTTTGGCACCTCCCGTGGAGGAAAATTGTTGGCCCTTGACCAGGGATTGGGGAAACTCTGGTCATGTTTGACCGATTTTGGGACTTCGATAGGTTGGTCGAAGGTGGAGAACAAGGTGAAGCAGAGATCACAGGATCTCAGCCCCTTTCCAAGGATTTTTGGGTTTAGGGTTTATGTAACGGGTATGGGATGTCGGCCCACAGGTTTTACCCATGTTTAGGCCCATTTTGTAAAGGATAAATAAATATCTAGGCGATGTAAGAAGAGGGGTGGGAACGTAAGTTATTTGGCTTAGTGGTAAGATTGGCTAAGTGCAAATGATGTAAGTGATATCTATGTGATTGTATGAAGGCTCTATGCATACTGTGTGTTGAGAACTTGCAGAGCTAAGTGAAAATGATTGTAAGAAGGCTTTGTGCCTAGATCTACTCAGGGAAGGAGGATCTGGTGAGATGCGCACAGATCTCTTGTCCTACACGGAGTTGATTCGGTGGCTCTATGCATGTAAGGAGATTGACAGAAGATAATAAGAAGTCGAAGAGTTGGTGGATGTAGCCCCATGCTGGGGGTGAACCACGTATATCCTGTGTTATGATTATTTTGTGTGATTGATGTGATTTATGCTTAATGATGTTATCTTTATGTATGTAGATGCATCTGATATGGTAGCTTAATTCTTAATGATATGAATGAATGCTATATCTAGTCCATTTCTATGTGCTAAGTGCTTGGATGAGATAGATCTCATTGAATACTGCGTTGCTCTGTAATTAGGGTTTTGTCTGCGATGTGAATAAAGGTTAAATACTAATGAATGATAATTTCTAAGTGCTTTGTTAGATTGTTGTAATCACATATCTGTGTCCCAACTAGGTTGTAGACACTTGAGTCCTGCAACCACCCCTGCCTCTACCTCGGGTGAGACTTCATCTTCTTCGCAGGTGTTGCCGAAAGGGACGATAGTTAGGGTTTTGTTGGTGCATTTTTGAAGCGTTGAACCCTGGGTCTGCCCCTGTGCCAACAAATGGTTTCGTTGCCGGGACCTAAAACTGTGATTGTTGGGAACTGAGGAAAAGGAAAAGCTTTGTGAAAAGATATGATGTTGTAGTGCGCAATATTCTGCTTGATTTTTGAAGCTCTGTGCTAAGAAAGGAACCAGATCTGAAAAAAAGAAGTAAGATCTTAAAGCTTTGTGCTCTGAGAAAGGTAAGATAAGTGGATTTTTTTTTCAAAAGTATGAATCTAGGTATGTTTGATAGATTTTATCCTAGTCTAAAAACTAGGGCATAGATAGAAGAAAGAAGATATGATATGAATATATATGATAGAAATAGTGAAAGATATGGTATTCCTATGCATAGAAAGAATTGTTGGACTAACAAGTGGATGTAGGATCCTAGAAATAATTGTTTGTAGGTTCATCACTGTGATACCAGTGCACAGTACATGAAAGGTTGGGGATCATTTAAGAGAAAGAGAGGATTAAATCTTTGTTATAATTACAGAAGACTGGGACATCTTGCTAAGGAATGCCCTGATAGAAACCCTAGTTGTCTTTGTTGTAAATCTATGGATCATGAAGTTTTGGATTGCCCTAGAATGATTGCTAAAGTTGAAAAGATGACCATGAAACAAGAAAACCCTAAGGAAGGTCAAGAAACTAAGAATCTGAAAGAATCAAAGGCTCTATTATTGCAGATGGAAGAAACAATGAATGATCACAGAGACATCAGTTTATCAGAGACCTTAAAAGAGAAAGAGCAAATAGAAGTAAGAATAGGAGACTTTGACATAGACTGTGTATTAGATGACGAAACACGGGTGAACATTATGACAGAAAGAACTTGGGAAATCTAAGGAAAGCCTGCTATGGTTCCTTCATTGGGAGGGATAGGATTGTTTAAAGGAAAGTTGATAACCCTATGTGGAAGACTTACTCATGTACCTATGATTGCTCATGGAACATCAACAGAATAAGAATTCGAGGTTATTAAGTTTGTTGAGAACAACGCCCCATTCCCACTTTTGTTAGGAAAGACTTGGATTGAGAAAGACAAGATCCAAAGGAAAGAAGAATAGAAAGCTATAGAACAGAAAAAGAAAGAATTAAAGGATTTCATGGCTAGGAGAATATCACACTTAATAGAATAACAAGAGGACAAGTCGAAGCAACTCAGAACCAGAAACCTAGCTGTCGAAGTTGAAAGAACACAAAAAGGCTTAAAGAACCTCTCCATGCAAGAGAGTAGAGAACCTACTCTAGAAACCGTAAGAGAGGAAATATTACCCTCGAAACCTGTGAAAGATCCTCAACAGTGCAAAGTGACTATGCTAAAAGGATATAATAACAAGAATGGAAAGAGGAATCCATAGACACAGATCACAGGAAAGAAAGATAGAAATCTTAGTAAGAAGAAAGCAAAGCTAGAAAAGTTGCAGGAGGTTCCAAAGATGACTTCACAGAAGGAAGATCCACAGAACTTGAACCTCATTGGAATATCAGAACAACATAGATTGGCACTTCGCCACAGTGAAGCAATATGACCATTGGAGGTGTCCCGACCATTAGAATGACGCTCCAGAATGACTAGAAACACAGTTATTGCTTGAACGCTTGCCATTGGATCGTTGGGACCACGTCGTAACGGTTGGAATCGTATTGATTGAGGAATTCCTTCCCATTGGAGAAGTTCGTTACTCCGTTGCCTATTTTAGTCTGACGCATGTCCCACTGTGGAAATTTTTTCCAATTGTGATTATCAGATTCCCCAGAGAACTAGTTGCTTTCAGGCAGTGCTTATTGTGACCTCATCGTAGATCCCATTTCCTTGAGCGTTTGTTCGTTGATCCAAGCTATTTGATTACGAGTGTGTATGTCGAACGAATTCAGCGCAGTCAAGAATTCTATAAAGGAGATCCCCATAGACCTCATGGTGGAGAAGGTCATGCCCGTAGGAATCCAAGTCTCGTCGATGAGAGGAGTGTCACCATCGACCATTCATGGATCTGGACCATCTCGAGTTGTGACCGAGAAATGAACCAAGCATTGTGATGACTTGGCGAATGTGAAGCTCATCCGATCAATCATGCCTAACTACATACCGCCTTTGGCTGGCATGGGGAGTCGTGACAGTGTCCTGAGGGACTTCTAATACACCTTGATTACTGCGTACCTCCTGAAGGGGATACGCGCAGTCAAACCGCAGTTGGAGAGGATTCTGACGTTGAAGATCAACGACTTCAAATTGGGAGATTGCAAGAACTACAACATGCTCGCACCTCATAAGTATTTAACTAGGAAAAAGGGGAAGAAGTCGAAGATAATTCCCCAACCATGGACCATGGACATCGCGAGGTCCACCATCCTGAATGTAATGAAAATACCCCACGTTGGAAGGCATCAGGAGGTTAATGCATGCGTTAAGATCCTGTTGTCATGCTTCCATGGCGGTTATCTGTGGCTGGACAAACACATCACCATAGATTCAGCATTGATCCATCGGATCACTGGATTAAGCATGCAAGGACTAGACCCACAAGAATTTTATCTAGGGAAGGTTGCAGATCACGCCCTAGCGCAGAAAATCAAAGACACCTATGGCGATGTGGAAAAAGGGAAGCGGGGATACAATGTAGCCTCCATCCAGAATGGCGCAGTGCGCCTAGCCTGTCAGTTGATCGTTGGTAAGCTAGTAAGGAAGAACATACCTATGCAGGTCACAGGGTTCGTTGTTGACCTCGCAGGAAAATGCATTAAAGGGCTACAAATGAACTGGATGAGCTACCTCGTCAACCAGCTAGAATAGGACTTCTGTGAAGCTCGGGATTAGGGCTATGAGTTCCATTATAGCTAGTTGTTGATCCTCGTCGCCTTCATTGCTTGGGAGATATCGAAAGGTGCGACCTTCCTTGAAATTGAACCCTCTGAACCCTTAGCTGCTAAGTTCGCTATGCTTTGGAATTCGAGCGACATGGCTAAACAATGGTAGTCAATCATGGTATTTCACACCTATTACCTGCAGTTGAAGAGGGCTATTGAGTCTTTCCCTCATATGACACCGAACACCCTACACAGGTTTATGCCCTTTGTGAAGTTCCGCGCAGATAAACATTTTATTTATATCACTGTGTGTGGAGATGAACATAAAGAAGAACTTCAATCCTACTACAAGCTCACAGAGGAGGACATGGAATAAATAACTAAGGAATGGCCTGTAGAGCTCCTTATACCAGTCAACCACACAGAACTATCCGACCCCGACCTAATCAGAAGTCTTGTGGTCACTCACGAAGAGTACGATGCACCTAGCAGTAGCAGAAGGAAGAAGAAGGAAGAGGTACAGGAGTTGAACATCACATCAGAAGAGACTGCTTCAGATTCACCTGAAGGGGGAGGAGGTGATGAAACGAACAAAGAAGAGGATGAAGGGGAAGATGACAATCATAAGCAGGGTGAAGTAACACCGCCTAGAGATCCCCTCCAAGAGGCAAAAACTTCCAAGAAAAGAAAGGTCTCTCCGCAGAAGCCTTCAACTAGAAAGAAGAGTTGCGCAAACAGACCTAAATCGCATAATGTGTTCACGGTCGATGACATCGACCTCATTTTCACACCCGTATTAGATGCCTGAGAGGAGATTTTACAGAAAAATGAAGCAAAACAAGAGACCATGTATGATAGGATTGAGGTAGAGCTCAAAGGGGTATAATAGGCTCTTTATTCGAGCTGTACAGTGTCTGTTGCGCCGTTGACAATAGGAGGCATAGAGGTAGGAGATGAACCTTCCCAGTGACGCAAAATAGCAGATTTGATAGAGGCTCACCTTTGTCGGGTCCAGGAAAAAAAGGAGTAGGCCATAAAAGCATTAAAGCAAGCAAAAGAGGAAGCCATAGAGCAACGTCAAGTTGCACAGCAAGAAAAAGATGATCTCCAAGCAAAGTTCGCAGAGGATAGAGCGCGGATCCAGAAGGAGAAAGAATAACTGCTCATAGAGCAGGTTGGAGTTAAAGAAGCAGTCACTAGATCACTTCGCTCTATGACAAGCCCAGAACAAATAGCAGAAGACCCAGTGGAGAGTTAAGTAGGGAAGCTTGTTGAAGCCATTCAACAACTCCAACAAAGAATAACATAATTGGAATTACAGATAGTGCCAAGCACTCCGTAGGAAGTGCGAGATCTAAGAGAAGAAACTGCGAGGAGCGTAGTTGGGAGAATCAAAGCATTGGCGTTGGAATGCAAACATCTCAGTAGTCGAAGTGCGCAGACCTATGATCACCTTACAGAGGACCTTGAGCTCAAGACTCTAGAGTCACAGCTCCAAGAAGCGAAGCAGCAAGCAACAACAGTGCAGGCACAGTTGAATCCTCTCTCAGCGGTCGAGAGGATGAAACGGTCCTAGGAACAATGCACTGTTCAACAATAGGTCCACTCCATCCAGAGTAAAGGCATGGAAGTGACTCAAAGACTCCAGCCGGTACAGGATGAAGCTTTCATACTTTTCGAGGAAATTGAAGGACAGGGTGCCTAGCTAGAGAAAGTGGTCACCGCAGTAGAACAGCGATTGGAAGGGCCAGTGACTGAGAAATTTATTCAGGAGTTCGCTGAGCAGGAGGCTCTGGCGAAACAACAGTGAAGCAGCTCGAGCCAATATCGAAGCATTTGAGGCAGAGCTACCCAGATAAGAGTGACTCGGGACGAGTCACATGTGAGTGTTGGGGGCATGTTGGCCCTTGACCAGGGTTTGGGGAAACGTTAGTCATGTTTGATCGATTTTGGGACTTCTACAAGCTGGTCGAAGGTGGAGCGTAAGGCGAAGAGGAGATCGCAGGATCTTGGCCCCTTTCTAGGATTTTTGGGTTTAGGGTTTATGTAACGTGTATGGGATGTCGGCCCATGGGTTTAACTCATATTTAGGCCCATTTTGTAAAGTATAAATAGATGTCTAGGCGATGTAAGAAGGGGGGTGAGAACATAAGTTATTTGGCTTAGTGCTAAGATTGGATAAGTGCAAATGATGTAAGTGAGATATATGTAATTGTAAGAAGGCTCTGTGCATACTGCGTGTTCATAATTTGCAGAGCTAAGTGCAAGTGATTGTAAGAAGGCTTTGTGCCTAGATCTACTCGGGGAAGGAGGATCTGGCGAGGTGCGCACAGATCTCCTATCCTATGTAGAGTTGATCTGGTGGCTCTGTGCATGTAAGGAGATTGATAGAAGATAATAAGAAGCCGAAGAGTTGGTGAACGTAGCCCCACGCTGTGGGTGAACCACGTATATCTTGTGTTATGGTTATTTTGTGTGATTGATGTGATTTATGCTTAGTGTTGGTATCTTTATGTATGTATATGCATCTGATATGGTATCTTAGTGCTTAATGATATGATTGAATGATAAATCTAGTCCATTTCTATGTGCTAAGTGCTTGGATGAGATAGATCTCGTTGAATACTGTGATGCTCTGTAATTAGGGTTTTGTTTGCGATGTGAATAAAGGTTAAATACTAATGAATGATAATTGCTAAGTGCTTTGTTAAACTGTTGTAATCACATATTTGTTTCCCAGCTAGGTTGTAGACACTTGAGTCCTGCAACCACCCCTGCCTCTACCTCGGGTGAGACTTCATCTACTTCGTAGATGTTGCCGAAAGGGCTGGTATTTAGGGTTTTGTTGGTGCATTGTTGAAGCGTTGAACCCTGGGTCTACCCCTGTACCAACAAAAACTTAGTAAGTTTTTAGAACATTTTTAGATGTGGTGCACTGAGAGATTGGGGGTGTGAACCAATCTCGCTTGAATTAAGTGTGTGTGGATAATTTCCAAAGAAGTAGTGAGACGTTTCAAAATTCCTTTGGATAAAACCTACTTCAACCTCCACAATTCAAAATGGAAATTATGTGAGTGAGGAGTGACTTTGTGTGTGAACAAGTGAAAAAAAGTGTGCCAAATTTTAATAAGTTAGGTGTGAATTTGCAACATGTGGA
>ML795566.1:150278-166384 GCA_009831015.1 Picea engelmannii | reverse complement strand
TTTTGGACGGTGATCGGCTTGAGCAACTTTTGCCCAGGGATATGCATAGGGCCAAAAGAGTGAGGGTGCTTATCACTGCCAGGAACAAAAGTGTGAGTATGGGGTGCAGAATGGAAACCAAATTCTATGCTATGAATGGCCTTACAAAAGCGACTTCTAGCCAATCGGGATTACACGGCTACGATGTGTTTATTAACCATCGTGGCCCGGACACCAAGAAGACCTTCTCTAGTTATCTCTACCATCGTCTTCTTATATATGGACTCAAACCCTTTTTAGACAAGCAGGAATTGCAAGAGGGACTAAATTTTCCAACTCAAATAGTGGGCGCTATTCGAAGCGCCTCCGTCCATGTGGCCATCTTTTCGCCTACTTATGCAAAGTCACAATGGTGTTTAGAAGAGCTGCTCTTCATGCGGGAGTCTAGGGCTCCAATTATTCCAGTGTTTTATTATGTTGAGCCTGCTGAACTTAGGTGGACAGATCAGAACAAAAATGGAGTGTATGCTCGAGACTTGCACGAACTCCAACTGAAGAAAACGTACGATCATCAATTACATCAGGAGAAGTCACGATATGACCCCATCACTATTCAAAATTGGAGAGATGCTCTTTCCAGTGTTGCAGACATTAGTGGGTTTGATCTCGATGGCGCGTTTAACGGGTGAGACCTCCAAGTTCCTCTATATAACATGTATATGTATATGATGCTTTGCCGTATAGCTTCAATTATTTATTTAATTTATATTGTTTTTGTTTTTGTGAATATCTAGTGACGAAGGGCTTATGTTAGAGAAAGTCGTTGAAAGTGTGTTGAAAGTGATTAAAAAGCCAGGGACGTATGCGCCAAATATTCCACTGGTTTAAATGAGACAGTCACAGAATCTGAAACTACATTTAAAAGCCTCAGCAGCAACACACCGTAAAAGTCACGTTGGCGGTGGAATCCCAAAGCTTTTGACAGTGGTTGCAAGATTTATAAGCGACAGAATCCCAAAGGTTAATAAAGAGTTATAAGCGGTGGAATCCATTATTGTATTTTAATATTTTCTATGATGCTTATTTTGATATTTGTTTAATAAGCAATATTGTAGTGTAATTACGCAGAAAGGTGTATACCTATTAATAATGGACATATTTAATATGTTTTTAGTGCTTAATCAGTTTTGTATAGACAAGATTAAATATTGATGGAATATTCTTAGTCGTCCCCATAAATCAAATCAATGGTTGTGATTTCAACCACTAACTTCCTTACTATTATAAAGACATCATTTTACACGTTTATTTTTTTACTTTTACTTAATCATATTCAAAATTTACTATAGTGGCTAGCTGATTGACACGTATGAGTGATTAACATAATTACCCATGTTTATTGTGATTTGTCTTTTTTACTGCATTTATGTTGTTTTGTTTAGGTTTTTTTTACTACATACCTTTCAACTTCCCTTAACAGATATCAGTTGGATGGTTAGTGAGGCGCCTTGGGTGGTTTACGGTTGTTCCTTTTATTGTATAATGATATTTGAAAAAAATTATTTAACCTATTTCTGATCATGTAATAGACTTCTGATGCATCTTTCTGAGCCCGACGAGCATATATCAATTCCATTCAGTGACCAATATACGCTCGGCCGATTAATGTGCGAGCCAATTCCAATGTACGGTGGAAGCTTATCAAGAAAATTTAAATTTTATTTATAATGATTCAAACGTAACACCGTGACCAACTAAAACCATAGGTGAGGTAGAGTGGTTGATATGGCGCTATCGGCGTATATCAACCACATTATCAAAGTGGTTCACATTATCAAAGTGGTTGTGCTAGTCATTCTCAGTGTGAACTATTCCTTGGCATCTTACATGATTGCTTACGCTATTTTCATGGTTATTTATTTTTGAAAGAGTAAGGGAAAACACATTTTAGCTTTGGAAACAAAACAGGAAAACGTGCAAGAGTGTTAGCCAAGTAATACATTCAATCTGTTAGCATTGTAGTTGGAAACAACCCATAGTTACAATTAATCAATTAATTCTAGTAATTATATGTAGTTAAAACAATGGACAATTAGCTTATATGTAGTTAAAACAATGGACAATTAGCTGAGGAAAGCTAAGATTGGAGTTTTTGTTTTTCTCATTTAACATTGAATTGCATATGCATAATAATGGTTAATTGCCTTTAACAACCTAGGGCTCTAACTTGAGCATAATTATGTTGGAATAAACTTGCACATAAGATATATAGTACATAATTATGTCTATTGACTTTGTATATAAGAGGTATTTTATAATTTAATCCATCATGATGTGGTTTGTGACAACTTGAAGTGGTTGTTGTGACAATGATTTAGGTTCAAATCTTGGCAAGCATGCTTCTCCATGCATGTGGTCTGTGATAACTTTTATTGTGATAGTGTTGAAAAGATACCAATGAACGATATTAACAAATCATATTCTTAGTTTAAATGTGTGACACTTGGCACCAAACTCTATATTGGGTCGAGTACTAGATTAATAATGATTTATAGGACTTATAAAATTTAATTAAGTACTTCCATTATCTCGTCATTTTTATGATTGAATAACTAGAAATAAATAGGAAATGAAATTTTCTAGTTTCCATCTTAATAAGGTATGGAATTCACTTTAATTACAAATATTTTGAAAATTAGATTTAATGTATTTATAGGTCTCAAGTACTCCAAGAGAGTGTTTTTCATCCTCTAATTTGTTCTTCTCATAGATTTATGGGTTCTTTGACGCCAAGAAGTTTTCTAGGTCTGTCCAACATTGAGTTTCACTATGAAACTTGTGGGAATTTGTTTTTATATTTACACTTTGTTTTTATATTTACACTATCTATTTTATTTTTAGAGCTACCAACCATAGAAAGATGGTTTTGATCTCTTAACTAGAGTTTAATGATTTCTTTATAGGAATACAACTTTATCTTATCAATACTAGAATTTTCTGTAAACTTATTTAGTGCTTTTAAAAATGTTGATATCATGAAGGACACTCTCCTCCACTATCCCCCAATGATTTAAACAAGAAACCACATCTCTAGTCCAACCTCTTTTGAGTCTTGAGTGGATTTTACTAATTTTTTTGAAGTGATGATAGGAAGTCTCTCATTCTTCATGTTAAATAGTGTGTGCTTGTATATGAAGTCTTTGATTACCAATGGTTTGTTTGATTGATGTCATAGACTTAGTGCCCTTTTGTAGGGTACTCTACCTTTGAGTTATTATTCATTATGTTACTATGGCCATGGGCTACTTTATCAATGAATTGCATGCACATTGCCATTTCAAGACATAGATACATGAGTTGTATGCCCATAGGCATTTTATTCATGCCACATTTAACAATTGGATCTAAAATTTGAGTGTAATCTTCAGGTGTTGAAGTAGATGTGGTGCTAAGATTGCAATTTCATGGACAATCTGATTTCAACTTCATTAAATGTCAATTGAAAGTGGACATGTGGACACATTCCCACCTTTACCCCCCACTCTCTTGAGGGTGGGAATGTGAAATGAAGCTGGGCATTTGTTACTTATCACATTATTACCATATATAGATTTGCATTTGGATTTGGTGGGGATGGGAGGTGATTGTGAACATTTGTTTTACATTACATTGTTACTATAACACCCCCATTTTGGACATTTTGGACTCATATTATGATACCACTTTGAATTAGAATTGGTGGTTATGGTTATTTTGACATGATTCATATTATGCATCACACATTGTTATATTTTCACTTGTGATTTAGAGGTGTTACATATTTTCTTTTTCATTGTGGTTATTGTTAAGTTGATCATTCCTATTATGTGTTGCACATTTTTATTTGTTCACTTGTTATTTAGAGGTGTCACACATTGTTATTTGCTCATGCATGTTTTGGAGATGTCACACATCAATATTATTATGTTATTTGACATTATTTGTATTCCTTTATTCACGATGGATATTATTGTTTTGAGACCCACATTAACATTCTCCAACAAATGGGAGTAACCTGAATGCCATATTACTAGGAACATGTGATTGCTAATATGTTTGCATGTGGTTGAAATGTTCTTGGATTACTTGGTTCTTAGGGCTTGCAATGAAATTCATCAAATGTCAGGAGAAAATGATTAATTATTAGTTGTTGAGGAAAATGGACTCTTGAGGAATGGTATATATTTCGTAATACCCTTGTGAAGACCTTAGGATGTCCATTGAATTTACATGATTTGATGCCATGGAAAATTTTAGGGGGTAAATTCCGTCCATGGGCTGATTATCAATTTTTTTTCCAAAAAAAGATTGATTAAACCAATTTTTGCTAAAACGGTTTGCCCAAATTTTATAGGATCAAAGTATTTTACTCTAAAAATTACCAAAATTTTCTAGAAACTATATTAAATCATTAGAAATTTGAATATTTTTACAAAAATATCGCCAAACATTTTATGGTTGGCATTTTAAGAATTAGTAAGATTCGTTGAAGTTTCTACACTTTAAGATAAGTATGGAATCTTAAAATTTTCCTTGTTTAATGAATAGCTATGAGAAACTCAAGCCTAGTTCTAGACATATTACTAGTTACCTTCAAGGCTTCACTCACACATCTAATAATGACTAATGTTTCACCCAAAATATGGAGTACCCAAGGTGTTATATGTGAGGAAGGTGCTTATCATAAAATAGGAATATCTTAAATAGTTATCAATAAAAAGTATCATCCCACATGCCTTTAAAGGATGATTGAGATTCCCCATCCGCCTATCTCTAGATAGAATATAATACACACACAAAAGGAGCAAAGAGAATAAGGTAAAGGTAAAGGCTTGGGAAAGGAATTTAAGATCATGTGGGGGATGTAGGTATCTTTGTTGGGGCTACATATGTTCATTGGAAGTGGAGAAAGTCCCGTGATACCGAGGTAACTTCATTGTTTCTATGGAAACTTGTTGGTAGCAGAGAAACACCAAAGAATGTGAATTCTTAGCCTAAACTTTCATCATTTCTTGCATACAATTAATTTGTGATACTACACTAGCCTATGGGGAAGAACTAAGTCTGGGAATGAACTTCATACTTCCACCTCATAGTTGTAATTGGTAATCTTCTCAAGCTGAAAGTGAACACTCATCCAACTTATTTGAAGGACAAGGTGCAATGGGAGCTTTCATGCTCAATATTGGTCGCTTCATCAAGGTAAAATCTTTTAACATAACTAATAATTTTCTTAAGGTTTTCTTTTAGAGAGTCATGGTTTCTTTCAGTGTGTCACCTATTGTTGAGTTAGAAACTATCCCCCATACTATTTTCAACTCCAACATTTGATAGAGGCAAAATAGCATGGCCCCCTCCTTTTATTTTGGATTTTTGGACCTTCATGAACTTTACTGCACATTGTCTTCGTTTACTTTGAAGTTTTTCTTAGGGATTTTCCCATGGTTCTCTCTTTAATCTCACTAGGATCCTCAAAATATTGCTTCAATTTTTCTCCCAATCTCTGGACAAGTTGTCTTTGTCCTCTAGAAATTCTGCCAAAACTTGTGCAAAACCTTATTTTGATCATATCATAGAAAATTGTTTGCTTGTGTCATATCACACTTGAACTTCCTTTGTCTGTGACACAGTGTGTATCACACTCTAAATTAATTTTTCCTTGGAATGTTACATATCACACCTCAACCTTTTTGGGTCACGATATATCGCATTGCTCAAATTTTTCTTTCTCACAAAAATGGGAAATTTCCAAGAGAAATCCTTTGCATATGCCTTGTCATTGCATTCTTTGAATCTTCCTTTCCTTGCAATGTATCACATGGACCAAAACATTCCTTCTCTGAGTGTATCGCAAAGAAAAATTGTGTGTGTACAACATATCGCATGGACCAAAACTTTCAACTTGCACAACATAACTCTTAGAAAATCACTTTTGGTGTGACACATACATGAGATGAATTTTTTCTCCCTTCCAGTGTTTTGTTGAGTCGAGGAATTGAAAGTCCTCACTCAAGAATTTTTTAATATTACTTGGATAAGGTAAGATAGGTGGGAAAGTTACCTTGGATTTATAGCATATGCAAAAATATCAATCATCCCTCAACAAATATGTTCTTGGAGCTGATGTTATTATAAATTTGTGTGTTTATGCTAAAAAAATGTAAAAATGCTTTTAATTTAATGATTATAGGATAAAACTGAATGAAATAAAGAACATAACAATCTGAAATTCGGAAATACACTAGCCTCAATTGAGAAAAAATAAACTTTTATTAATAACGGTTCTTTTAAGTTACAACCAGAATGCCTCCTTTCAAACCTGTGCGAGGGTGAGGACCAATATCAAACTTAGAAGTCAAAGATGGAATTAAACATCATACAAATACAAATGGCGTTTGAATCAACCAAGTCACAAGTCCACCAAGTCTTAACTCTATAAAATAATCTTAATCAGAACTGAAAACTAATTCATATATTCTAATAAAACTACACACATTGCCAAGAGAAATGACTGACCTTATGAAGCATGTCAAATATCAATGCTTCCTATTCATTTCTTCTTTGCCACCTTTAGAAAGATCTCGTTGTCAACAAGAGACTTTAGCGCTTTTAAGAAACTCAGAAATTTGGAAATCTCAATATGAAGCAAGAGCGAACCTTATCAAAAGTGTTTCTCTCTATCTCGACATGTCTTCTTTGTCATTTAGTTCTTCCTTTTATTCTCTAAAAGTTAGTTCCTCAAGTAGTTGAACTACTTTTAGTTACTAAAGTTAAATAACTTTAGTTAATAAATAGGACAATAACTTTAATGATAAGGATAATTAATAAATAAATAATAATTAAATAGGTGGGGTCCCCCTCTATTTATGCATGTTGATTTCATCTTTGAATGGGTAGAGGAAGAGGATTTGGCCATGTTGTTGGGTCGTTGATTTGTCACCATTATTAACACTTACATACATCCATTTTGTTCATTTTACTTCCTCTTATCGCTCATTTATCAATCCATTTACCATAATTTCTCGTAAAACACCATGTCATACTTATTTATTCTTTAGTGGTTAAGTATTGCTCGTTTTCGTTCATTTTTAATAAATTAAAGAATATCATACTTTAGTTTTATTGATGATCGTTTATGAAGCAATTTCTTGTACCAACAGTAACAACATTCATGATGGAAAACTTCAAGGTTGGCATACTAGCACACCTCCACATGGATTTTGTTCCTAAGATCAAAGACATGGAACTGGGTGGATCAGACCTTACCCATCTCGCACATGTGGACCTCCAGCATGAGATAATAGTACAAACCAAAATTAGTAGCAGTTTTGAAACAACCAACTTTTGTCTCGATTTCCATGCAAATGAAGATGAATATGAAAAATTCAAGACATGGGTTGCATAAGCCGCTTTCCCAAATGAGTTGTGGTTTGAGAGATAAGTGTGGTTATTTATCACGAATTTTCCCAAATTGATGTAAAACCCATATTTTATGAAACAACCAACTTCCGCCTCAATTTCCAAGCAGATGAAGATGAATATGAAAAATCCGAGACATGGGTTTCCTCTATAGCATAACAAATTGATTGTTTCTCAAGTTGTTTTTCAAAATGAGCTAGGGTTTGAGAGATATGGGTGGTTCTTTATCACGAATTTACCCAAATTGATGTAAAACCTAGATTTTGTGATTTTTCTCCAAAGATGTAAAATTCGTTTTCTAAGTTTGGGGATTTGGCTCTATCCTTCCCAAACTGATTTTTATGTATAAATAAGACTGAGAGGGGGAGGAATCAATCACTATTTAATATTTAGTAGTCAATAATTTGATTATATGAGAACCGCTTTTGTACTTCCTGAGTTTTGATTAATAAAGGATTAAGTGAGCTCGTGGATTGGATCTATGAAACGTTGACTTGATTTGCAGCACCCTCTTTAAGGAGGAAGGCCCCCCTGCTCTAAACATGGATTGTTGCTACTGTATTTGTAAGTAGATTCATTTCATTAGTTTGTCGTTATTGTATTAGTAGGTAGATCTATATTGATATTGATTGTTGTTAGTGGATTTCAAATCATTGTTGTTATTGTTATTTACAATCGGTTGTGAATGTTCTTGTGCGGGTGCAGAGTGTTGTTACTCAAGATGTATTGTGAATATAGTTCATCTCATTGATTATTGTTGTTACAAGACCCTTGTGTCAAATTGATTAATTTTAGAAATTCAACTAGATTCAAAATGTTGTAGATAGTTTCCTTTTATGAATCTTCAACTTGCTTTTGATTTAATTTGTTTAAGCAGGGTATGTTTCTTTCAAGTCTAGTGAATTACTTTCTTTGCACAGAGTGAATTTATTTCATTTCCAGCAAGAGTGTGGATTTTTTTACTTCCCAGCAAGACTGTGGTTCGTTTCCTTTTCAAGAAAGTGATTTCCCTTTTACAGAAGTGTGGTTTATTTCATTTATGCAACATGCTTTCCATTTCAACAAGTGTGGTTTATTTCATTTATGAAAGTGTGATTTCCATTTTAGAAAATGTAGTTTATTTCATCTATGCAAGAGTGTTTTTCATTAATGAAAATGTGGATTTATTTCATTTCACCGAAGTGTTCATTCCCAGTAGTGTGAAGAGTGTTTTTAATTCAAAGTAATGTGATTGTGTTTCAATTCCAAGGAAAGTGTGAAGACTGTTTCCTTTCAAGCATGAGTGTTTTACTTTTAGAAAGTGTCTTTCATTTAAGAAAGTGTGATCTAATGTACAACGAGTGTTTCTTGCTTATAATTTCATATCAATAAGATCAATGGAAAATGGAAATTGTTGTTTGCATATACCTTTCACGATAACTTTGAAATAAAAGGATGTACCCCGACAATTAAGTACACCAACATTTTGGCGTCATTGCTAGAGAAGTTATTAAGGGAGCAAGAGTATAACCGACATTGTTTTTTTTTTTGCATTGTTAAAATAGTGCATGCTAGAAGTACCCAGAACATGTAGGTTGCATGAATAAAGTAGGATAAGAATGTGATGCCCCTCAAAAAAGTAATCATGCAGGTAGAAGGCAACGAGGAGGAAGAGAGTTTGGAAAACTTCATTGAATGCTTCCAACATAACTTACGAAGTGCTAAAATTCTAAAATCAGCCAATGATGTAGTGACAAGATCTTAAATTGGTAATTTGTTTGAAAAATTTAAAATTGATATTATTAGCTTTTTGTCTTCACGATTGGATTTTTTGCTGGTAAAGAAAAAGTAGGATGAAGTTGAGAAAGTGCTATCAATATTTTTCTCAAGGTGCATACATAAGCACCCTTTAAAATAATGCCCTTGCAACAAAATTGAAGTTTTTGGCATATGTGAGAATGATCATCCTATGGAACTCTACCCATCGCTACCAGGATTGAAATCACTACTCCAAGAATCAAACAAGGAGGTTGAGCAAGCCTATTTCATTGCTTCTAATAAGCCATGGCAAGCCCTCCCTTCCGATATCAATCAAGACCCCTCTTTGATTTTCAATACTTGGAATAACATGTATAATATTTAGTAGGTCCTGCAGCAAATTCAATACCCTACAACTCCATGGTAGTTTTTCTATGGGGAAAATTCCCCATAAATTAGGTCTAAGGAATAGGCAGAGAGATAACCCCCTAAAATACTAACTTATCTCTAATCTAACTCCAAAAAATCTAGACTAAGTGATAAGAGAGAGGGAAGAGAATATTAATAAGAGCACATTGAATCCTTTTTGTTGATGTCAACCTCTTCCACTTGTCATTGCCTCTTAGAGTACAGATCTCCTCCCAAAGTTGACCCGCAACAGACCAAGAACACAACACAACAACATATACAATCTCTAGTAATCATGTAAAAGCCTAAATATAGATGTAAATGACCAAGTCCGGGCTCTTCTATAGTGACTCCAAGTGCACCAATCCCACATAGAATTATCACAACCAACATGCCAACATGGAAAGAAGGAAGGGTTAGATAGGGAGAATGGATGAAAGGGAAATTTGAGGATAAAACTCAGAGCAAGATGCAAAACTTGGGAAATGAGAGAGAAAGTATTTTGGTAGAGTTTTCTTGTCCTCTTGTTCATATCCCCAAATGACTCCCCTAGACCCCTTTTTATAAGATAAAAATATGATTATTCAGATTGGGGAAGGGCTACAGGGGCTAAAATGGTTAGGAAACCCTTCATAGCCTACAAACTCCTCCGAAATACACACAATTTTATATTTTTTGCAATTTTTAGGAGTAAATGCGGGATGAATAGCATGCAACATGCATATGTATGTGGGTGGATTAGCATGCAACACACGTTTGTATGCGGACTGATAGTGCAGCAGGATGCGTACATTATCCAATTGTTTTTTTTTTAAGGAAACCTCAGTAGTATGCTTGGAAAAGGATGCAAATGGATGGGCCAATGTCTTGAATGAATAGATGTGGCATTTTTGGGCTAAAACATATGCCCCCTAATGTGTGAGGCCAGAAGAGCGACTGATGACTAAAATACATTACAACATATTTATACAATGGAAAGGTATGGAGTCTGTTATCACTCTGTAAATTCCCAGAGGTTGTTATGAGGTAAGAAGAAACTTATCAGAGGTAACCTTAACCAATCGCTTCGAAACTGGAAGCTAGCCCTACCAGTTTCAGAGAGGGATCTCTCTGTGAGTTTTAGATTTGTTTGAGTTTTTAAGATCTTAGGCTAGTTAAAAAGAATATAACCAAGTTGTTTGTATTGTTTTTTAATGAAGTGGCTGAATATCACTTATGCTTCCATTGGGCTATGGAGTCTGTTTTTAAAAGATAGAAGTTAAAGACAACCTTTACAAGATTCATTTCACAGGGTGAGATAGTGCTAATGCTGGATTCGTTAGGAATAAAAATGGTGTATTGCTAAAAAGGTGAGATATCAGTTAAAACAAAAAAACATTTAAGAATTTCTTTGTTATAACATCAGAGGAAAAACATTTAAATCTATAAAAGATTAAGAACATAGTACACAATGGTAAATTCTGCAACTTCAACTTCCTTTAAAGATTAGATTTAGAAAGACAATATGATAACTGAGAAGCAAAAACTTGTACGCAGACATAGGGAACTTCACCAACAATTGACACACAGGAATCTTGTGAAACTTCTCTTTGTATTACTGGAATAACTTCTTGATAAAAATTACAGCAACTAGAGCTTGCTCGGGTGTAAAGATCAACAACCCTCAATACTTCTAAGTTGGAAGTATTTATAATAAAAGTTACAATGACTCTGTCATTAATGATCAGGACGTGGCCGATTCTAAATTTAACTAACTAAATCAACAAGATACAAAACTTTAGGTACTATTAATGATGTGTCGAATTCTTCAAGCTGATTTTGGGGAAGGTCGTTGGTGAGTCATTTGCATGACTTTGTCTGATCTGATTGCTAACTAGACTTGGGCACCTCATCTCCTACTCGATCAAATTGCATAGCTCTTCCCATCGTAGCTGACTGGGAATAATGACTTTGAGTAATCTTCGGTATATTTCATCCATCTCTGTGTACTTGGAAAAAGTTGGCCCGACGATGAAAATATATCAGATCTCGTGATGTATGCTGATGTTTGGCTGTAAAGTTTCTAGGAACGCCTTGTCAGTTATGCTTCCCTATATTCCTGAAAATTTTGAACTATCTTTGGCCACCGTGGCCAACTTCTATTTATAATCAGGAAGGGTCATTAACTTATCATTTAGGACCATTAATTCCGAGATACCTTTCTTCTGCAGAGCTTCGATCTTACTAAAAAATATTTGAACTCCTACATCCATAGTCTGGACTTTCTCTTCCAACTGCAGCATAAGTCCTCTCTTGGTCAGAACCCTCTTGACTTTGAGGATGGTTTCTGTCCTGTCTTCAATCTTCAAATCCTCTAATTCTTCCTTGGTTTTCGAATTCAGGAATCTAATGATCTCAATGGCTTCTGTGGGCATTTCTCCCAACTCTCCTTTTATTTTCTAAATAGCCTGCATGCTCCTCTGTACCAGTTCTTTTTGCTCGAACATGATTTGCACCATAGGCCATATTTCATTTATGGATTTGGAGATATCCATCCAAATGTTTCCCTTGGCCTCAACAAGGGTCTTTCCTGCCACTGTTTTCTTTCAAAGCTGCTGCAATTCCTGTTTGAGCTTGTCCAATGTTTGCTTCTTCATGGAGTAGCTTGTTTGGTAAGAAGACTTGAGCTGTTGAATATCCTCAAACTCTTTTTTTAGTCTGCTAATTTCCGTCTCTTGCAATTCCATTTCCTCCATGAATTTAGCTAATTCCACTGTCTTTTCCAGAGCTGTCAGTGGAGTTACTGAGGGAATTTCTGTTGTGGAGGTTTCTGCTACAGGTGTTGTGCTTACCCCTGTGAGTGGAACTGCGCTCAATGGAATGACTTCCATAGGAGTTGATTGTTCCTTCTCCTTCACTAACCTTTCCAGTTCTGCTTCCATCTCTTTCAACTGTGCATTCTGCTTCATGATCAACTTGAGCATCTCGTCCTTCTCACCTTCTGTCTCAGCTATCTCCTTTTCCTGTGCATCTTCCGTTGGTGGTAGTTTCAATTGTTTCCTCAGAGATGCTATATCAACATTTTTCTTTTTGAGAATCTCTTCGACTACTTTCACATTCGAGGGGTCATACCCGATATTGAGGACCAATTCTTCCAACATTTCAATTTTTTTATCCTTTGCAAAGGATGATATCTTTTCTAACTTTAACTGTGTCTGAACATTGCTCAGAGAGACCTGTAGTTTAGCAGCCAAAGTAGAAGCATTTGCCAAAGTGGAGAAAACCATTTCTCCAGTTTTCCTGTGCAAATCCATTTGATCAAGAGGGTGCACATCTCTGGTGTGGAACTCAAATGTTGCCCTTTTGTAGTCAGTGATTTCCTTTGGGTCGGGCACTTGTGCCTGCAGAAAATCCATGTGCATTCTACCTTTCTCCGTATCAAACGCAGACAACAGTCTGTGTTGTGCTGTGGATGTATGTTTCCAAAACTGAGCATAAGTGCTATTGGTCAGCGTTTGATTCCTCTTCTTGATCAGGTCATATTTCTCAAAAATGATCAATTTGACGCCTCCTTGTTTTGGTTGGTTGATTAATGAAGTATTCGTCTGCTTCTTGGATGAAGAAGTAGATGTGATCTGTCGGCTTCTAGCGATAAGTGGTGACTGATCATCTTTCATAGCTGTAGTGGATTGGGTTCCCTTTTCACTAGCTGTGTCAGTTGTATGACTGGGTTTTGGCCTCTTGGTGTGTAATTGGAAATCTTCGGCCGAGACTTCAGTGACAGAAGGTGAAGTATCCTTCCTGGGCCTTTTCTCCTTTGGAACTTGTGGCATGTTTTTTTGTGAGATAACAATAGGAGGAGATTGATGTTCTATCTCTTCCAGAGTGTTCACCTCCCACTTCGTTTGATTTGCAAACTTCTCTATTTCGGGCTTGGGTGAATGAGCATATGGAATGTTTTTACTCTTAACCCTCATCTCCAAAATGATCCCGCACAGGTCATATTGCCACAGGAAACTAGCATCGAACCTCATTTCCTTCAGAAACCTGTCTTCTTCTTCCTCGATGCCTCAGCTATTGCAGATAAAATACCCTATTTGCCCTTTAATTCCGAGCTATTATTTCTTCTTCAGAGAGACAAAGTGTATGTCGTCCGAATTTATCATATGTCTTATGTACTCCAGGGAAAAAATCCTCACGGGTAAATACTTGGGCAACTTGTATGGAGCCAACTCGCATCCATATATTCTGATCTCAGTGTGATTTTGATAAAGATACCAATCTCCGGTTTTTGCAAGGTCTGAGAGGTGTAAAATCCTCTAAATCTCCTCATTTATTCTTGGTTCTGGTCTACCACTGAGCATGCTCACCACTGGGTGGTAAAACTGCTCAATGAACTGTTTGAAACTGAACTCAATGGAATTTCGTCTGAGCAGTGAAGTCCAAGATGTTACCACCCGTGGCTTCCCGTCCTTGTCCATTTTTTGCATCGAGAAATAGAACCTATCTGCTTGAAAGAAGACGAACATTTAAGCCAGTATGGAGCAGTACCGGAACATGCCCTCTGTGGCGAACTTTGAAAACTGCTCGTGAATGTTCTCCACTAGGAAAGTTTTGTAGTCGAACTGAGTGGTGGGCTTTTCCTCGGTAGAGAAAATGGACAGAAAACCCAATATAGGTTTATCCACCCATTCGTTTGAAAAATAACCAAGCAGACAACAGAGTGATGAAATGAATTGGTTGCCCTTTTATGAGAATAGGGAGGAAGGATAGGGGGGATTTGACTTGGGGAACTGAGCATCTTGTGGGAGGAAAAACTCAAATATCTGGGCTCTTTGAGGAAAAGATAGTTTTTGGTATAACTATGTTATGATTTCGAGATTAAAAGGGGAGGCAGATTCAGTTTTGGGTATCTGCATCATCTGATCAATGGCCTCTGGTGTGATGAAGAACAAAGTTTCTCCCGATGCCGAGACTATGGATCTCTAGTTGGGAAGGTAATGAGCCTGGCATTTGAGGGCAAATTCAGGGAAATGATGGACCTGGGGGAAAAGATATAGAGGAAGATTGGAATCCCAAAGCTCGATTTCATCGCTCTGATCTAAGAAAGTGTCTTTGAGCCATGAATGCAAATCCGTGAAGTCAACTTCGCACCTTGTGTCTAATATTAGATGATCTTTGTTAGCCAATGGGATCTTGTCGAGGTCGACACGAGGTGGGAGGAAAGGATTTTCCTCGGCTTCTGCTTTCTTTGATTTTAGCACCATTGTTGTGAAGAATACCTGCAATTCAAACAAAATGTTAGTGGTAATGGTTGTGGTTGGGATGCTAATTGAATCGGAGAGGAGACAAGGAAACTTTTTGGTGTGAGGATAAGATGAGCAATGGCGAATGAAGGAGCAGGGCTAGTTTTGGGTGAACAGATACACGTTGGGTGCGGGGGACAGATCAGCAAGTTTAACGAATAAGTTAACCTGTAATAAATGGCCAACGAGTCATTTGGAGATTGAGAGGGCAGGTGAAAAATGGGTGACGAGTATGACCAGGTGATGTGGAGGGTGTTTATTGGAGACCAACAATGGTGAGGGGACTTGTGATGGGTGAAATAGGGAGGAATGGACTGATAGAGTTAAGAGATAGGACTCGTAGGGGAAAAAGTGGAAAGTGATGTCATGATATGACAATGGTATGCCATAAAAGTGAAATAGATTCCTGCCACGTTAGAGTAGGGGGGCCGCCAGAAAACCATTTCATTCCGGACACCCACCCATCATTAAAAAGAGAATGGTCGGGGGGGTCTGAAATGTATTGTTAGTTGTCCATCCGTGCGCCCGATGCTAGACCATAGAAATGAGTGCTTCCTTTAATGAACTTTCCAAAACCCCCTGTTAGGTATGTGTTATATTCTTTGGACGAGTAGTAGTGTTTGAGCGTCTGCGCCGGGTGCGCAGGGGGGTTAGA
This sequence comes from Picea engelmannii, assembly GCA_009831015.1. Taxonomy (NCBI): domain Eukaryota; kingdom Viridiplantae; phylum Streptophyta; class Pinopsida; order Pinales; family Pinaceae; genus Picea; species Picea engelmannii. Next base: position 150,862 of record ML795566.1, on the reverse strand, counting down.
GGGGGTTGCAAAGGGACGGAGCCCCCTGCACGGGGGTTCAGGGGTAGCGCCCTCGAATTTTTTTTTCGCACTGGGACGACATATTTCTGGGACGACATATTACCGGGACGACATATTTTCAGGACCACATTTTATTTAGGTGGTTTTTCGGCACATGGTTTTTTGCCGATGGTTTTCTATTTCCGGTTAAGGAATTAGGGTTTTGGACTAATCCAGGTCATTGGGTTACGGTTTTGGATGTCGTTGGCTCCTATATGTATATTGTATTGTAAACAATGTAACACAATGTATGAATATAATATATGCTGGTTTTCCCGGTTTGGGTTTCTAGGTGAAAAATCTCTGTGTAATGTTTGTATTTGCCATTTTGCCATTGTATCTTTTCTATTCTTTTCTGAATATTAGTTTGCAGTAGATATTGTACAAGGTTATAATTTACACCCCCGTCCCACCATTAAAGGAAAAATGATCGGGGGTGGGGGTCCAAAATTATATCTCAGCCATAGATTTGGGTGCCAACGCCTCAGTCATTCAGATGCGCATTCTTCTTACTCATCATTCCGAACCCCCCCTCCCCCCCCACC